>JAUTXX010404784.1:0-13008 GCA_032273605.1 Panulirus laevicauda
CAAACATCAAAAGAATGCTAAGAGGTGAAATATCAAGGATTTCCAAAAACTGCTAAGGCCATTTCCCTAGAGCTATGACTTGTGATAACACTACAGGTTCTGTTTTGTTAAAAACTAAGACTGGATGACCTACATAAAACTCCTCTTCATGCTTTTCCTTCACTGATAGTTCTTGAGTCTTTATTTGTCAATATCTGAATTTCACTTAACAAAACAGCAGTTCCTTGAAACATTTTCAACAAACCTGCGTTATAACATACCCAAATTCTTCATCTATACACCACTCCTGATCACTAACTGTTTCTTCAAACAACAAACTGTTTACTTTGCCTTGTCAGGGAAACTGCAGGAAGGTATATGGGGCTTGGCTATGAATAGAAAGCTGGTTTTAGAGCAATACACTTGACAGCTAGAGAGTAGATGAACAAGTGAAGCCATTCTTTGTGTATTCCTCACACTACCTTACTAATGTGGGAAACATCAAACAAGTATACATATGTATATACAAAAAAAATCCATATCTTACCTTAATACTAACAGAATGAGACTTTTTCCTTATTGTAACACAGAGTGTAAGAGTACTACGTTATTTTAGTATTTTTATAGCTTCTAAGATATTTCTTCTAAACCTATCTGAGATGTCTTTCCGAAATTCATTACATATAACAGTATGGGTTACACCTGAGATAAGTTTACTTTGAAAAGTTATCCTCACTGCATGTATATAAAACTGAGACTTCCACACATCCTTCAGTTATAGATTTATTCATACTTCTTAGATTTACCAAAAAGCATTGGAAACTGAAATTATGAAGGCAACCAAAAAGGGCTTCATATATCGAATCTTTTATGTTCTATAGTCCTTTATCCTTACATTCTCTTATTTAAAGATGATAATTTGTAGATGCTTTTAAAGTATGACACAAAAGACATTTGCAGAGAATACAAAGAAAAGCTAAAATAAAAGCATATCCAAAGTATATAACTGGATTATAAAAATTACTTACAATATCACTATATGGCAAACAGTCTCCATGATGATTCTGCTTCTAGAGCAATTAAGTTCTTTTCCACACCTAGTAAAATCTAAACACATAAACAATATTTGAACTAGATAAATAGATTACCATGCAATGCATTTCAGATGTTAACAGCTATGACTGAATGTATAAAATTTACAAATAAAATTAACATCACATCCACCATTACTGACTACTAAATACTTGAATACTATTTAAGACTTTATGAGTATAATTGCTACACTAACACTAGAGTTGCATCATGCTACCACCATTCTTGAAATAAATTAAGTTATTCTCTGTTATCAATATTTTCATTAAGCTGCTTAAAGGAAAAGGTTTACTTTGCTCAGTCTGTATTCTGGCATCAACTCCATTATAAACATCCTAATGACTTTTCACCATAATAACACTTTCAAACATAAAAACAATGCCACAATGTGATGCTTGTAAAAGCCATAAGATCAAAATTAAAGAAGCCAAAATATATAATTGTTAAGCATGGTAAGCCAAGGTACATTTAGCTTAGAAATATAAAAATGTAAGTCACGCTATGGACAAATATAGAATAAATGTAAGTTACATTTATGGTTTAGTAATTTTGTCCAGTCAGAGACTATCAGATTTGTTTATCAGCCTTCATATGTCCTTCAAAAGAAAAGGTACCACTGCACAAACTGTCTGTGATACAATAGTCCATAAATATGAAAAGAAAAATTCCACAAAAATAGCATTACTTTTTGCAATTTCCTACAAAAATGAACTAATACCTGTCCTATATATAATGTCAGCAATAACTCTCACTCCTTACAAACATTTTAAATATACATATGCAATCTGTAAATATGCAGAAACAAAAACCTATGAATAAGTTACAAAAAATTATTTGTCACTGATATAATGACTTATTGTTTCAGTAAAAGATTTTAAATATGAAGTTACATAACTTAAGAATAGAAAACAAACAATTATCTCAGTCAACATCAATTTAATCAATATTTCACATTATTACTCATTATACTTGAATGCTGTTTCCCGCATTAGCAATGTAGCACTAGGAAACAAACGAAGAAAAACCCATTCACTCATATACAAACATGTACATATCAAGATATACATATATTCATATTTATTTATTTATCATACTTTGTCGCTGTCTCCCATGTTAGCGTGGTAGCGCAAGGAAACAGACAAAAGAATGGCCCAACCCACCCACATACACATATATACATACACGTCCACACACGCACATATACATGCCTATACATATCAACGTATAGATATATACACATACGCAAACATATACATATATATATATATATACATGTACATAATTCATACTTGCTGCCTTTATTCATTCACATCGCCACCTCACCACACATGAAATGACAACCCCCTCCCCCACACGTGTGTGAGGTAGCACTAGAAAAAGACAACAAAGGCCACGTTTGTTCACACTCAGTCTCTAGCTGTCATGTATAATGCACCAAAACTATAGCTGCCTTTCCTTATCCAGGCCCCACAAAACTATATATACATACATACATACATACAAATGCCCATATTCATACTTACTTGCCTTCATCCATTCCTGGTGCCACCCTGCACCACAGGAAACAGCATTGTCACCCCCGCATCAGAAAGGTAGCGTCAAGAAACAGACAAAAAAAAAAAAAAGCCAATTTGCTCACACTCATTCTCTAGCTGTCATGTGTAATGCATTGAAACCACAGCTCCCTATCCTCAACCAGGCCCCATAGACCTTTCCATGGTTTACCCCAGACATTTCAAACGCCCTGATGCAGTCCACTGACAGCAAATTTGACCGTGGTATACCACATCGTTTCAGTTCACTCTATTTCGAGCGCGCCTTTCACCCTCCTGCATTTTCAGGGCCCAATTGCTCAAAATCTGTATCACTCCATCCTTCTACCTCTAATATGGTCTCCTGCTTCTCCTTGTTCCCTCCACCTCAGACACATATATCCCCTTTGTCAACCTGTCCTCACTAATTCTTCCCATATGTCCAAACCATTTCAACACCCTCTCTTCTGCTCTCTCAACCACACTTTTTTCACTACCACACATCTCTCACCCCTTCATTACTTAATTAATTGATATGATAAAAATAAATATCTATACAATTAACATATACCAAAAAGCTGTAGAGACAGCAGAAATAGCTGACTTACAAACAACAAAGGTGTGGAATTTATAACTATGATGATAACAACCTTGCTCAATGCCTGATAAATTATAAATGCTCATAAATAATGGTTCAACCAGCTGTCAAGTTACTGCAGGAATAAAATCCACATACTGAAGCCATCCTGACCCTGTCAGATAACTATCTCTTGACTCAGATCCTAAAAATCATAAAACATGTGAAGAACACATAAAGGAGATTCCCTACTTAATATTACACCTCAAAATTAAATGCTTTTCTACACAAACAAGATAATTACCTTGGATGCAATGCAAATTAGAATTTATGATGCATTCAATGTAGCACTATTAATGTAACCCTGCCAATATTTGACAAAAATTTACACATCCAAAAAGATCACTGAACATGCAGTACAAATAACACTTTTTCTGTGAAAGGCAGAAATCTGTTAGCACCTAGCAACTTAAAACTACAAGTATGCTGTTATTCCTTTGCTTAAAGCCACTGTGTGATAAACTGAGCTTGTAAATCTGTAACTCATGGAAGGCAAAATAGCAACATCCTGAAGCACCACATCTTGTCAAGTAACTATTTCCTTGCCCTGCTGTTCATAACCTAAAAAATGCTTTGTAAAGTTTTCAGCTAACAACATTTCCACACAGCTATGGCCAGATTACCAGCAAAAAACATGTAAAGGAGATTCTTGACTTCATATGACACTTCAAAGCCAAATGCTTCTCCAACTACACAATGCCAAGTTGCCCCATAACGTTTGTCCATTGTCTCCTTGATGACACGTGCTGCACTCTGGCAATTTAAAAGATATTGTAATAATGAGGAACGAGTTATAAGGATAGAGGAATTGCTTGAAGGGCATAAGGTAGTCAAGAGAGAAAAATATTCTCATTCATCAAGCTTCATGAGGCTAATGACATGGATACCTGGATATGTCATTTGTTTTTACAAAGGAAGACATTATTCATGGATACATCATATGCATTTTTGAAGATAATGTATTTTAGAAGTTCTGATTACTTAAAACAAATTTTTTCCCAAGGCCGATAAATCTAATGGTATGATCAAGCACTTAATATGATACTTGTGTTCCTGAATACCATTGCCATTCTTACCTAATACTTTTTTCTTTTAGAATTTTTTTCTACTTACGATTTAAGATGGTTCTCTTTTATACCAACACACACTGAAAAATGAGAAAATTGAAATTCTGAACTGTAGTATGATACGCTTCCCATGATTACACCAAATTTTGCTTCATTACTGAACAAATGAAAATGTAAAAATGACTACTCAGACTATACATAATTTCCAGCATTTGTGTGTACATTTTTCCTGCCAATCTGTTGCACCAAGAGGCCCACGATATTGGGTGAACTTATGTCAAATTCTGGGCCAATTCTTAGGTTACTGCACATTGGCCATGAAGGCTGTTTTACGGATACCATAAGCAACCCAGCCCTAAAGATTATATCAAGTTCACTGCACTCAGTGCAAAATAGGCAACCTATCAACCTTAAATAATAATGAAGGTACCTAAGGATTAAATGGTACCAGAGTCTGGCCTTTCAAGGTTAAGAGTTACTCGAGCTTCATGTAACATCAAGTGGCCCTGAATTTCAGGTGTAGGTCCTTTAGATTCTAAGGAAGCTTTTAAACAACTACATTTTGGCCTTGAAGGCTGTTGTCAGGCCACTGAAAGCCATCCAAGCCTTACACATTACCAGGTTACACTTAATGTACATTGCTCAATCACATTAGGCAACCTAGCTGCCTCAAATTATAATGAAGGTACCTCAGGATGAAAAGCAAGATTCAAGGCTTTAGAGGCCAACATCTGCCACTTTTCATGGTTCAGACACTTATGTAAGTTATGTAGCAGGTACTCTATAATCTTGGCAAGGTTTTAAGCAATAGCACATTGACCTTGAAGGCTGTTTTACGGTCACAGAAACCTTACAGACTACACTTAATTAACTACACTCACTGTAAAAAAGCAACTTGGCTGCCCCAAATTATAATAAAGGTAACTCAAAAACAAAAGTCAGATCCCAGGGTACAAGAGCTCCGCCTTAAAGGCCAACAAAGGCCACTTTTCAGACTTAATACAGCTTCATGTATCATCTAGAGGACCCAAATATTGGGTGTACCTTAAAGTCCATACTAGCCTCATAGATTACACTTGGCTCACTTCATTCATTTAAAATAGGCAACCAAACTGCCCTATTTACAATAAAGGTACATCAACATTAGAAGCAAGATCTTAGGAACAGAGAGCCTATCCTTAAAGGCCACCTTTCATGGTTAAGACTCACTACAGCTTCATGGTATTCATTCAATTTGGAAGTAACCACACATTTCAATCTTTCAACAGTCGGGCTTGAAGACACATGAAAATCAACAAAGGCCATTTCCATATAAAACTTTTCCATAAAGTCAATATCTAACTAGAAATATCAACAAATTTTAGTATGATTTCTAAATCCTAAAATGATGCAATTGCTTCACAAGTGTACTGTATGAAACATGTCTATCCTCAACTAATATTTCTCGTGCTTCTTTTTTATGCTTTAAAAAAATCTGTCTCTATTACATCAAATACCTTCAGCCAGAGACTCTCAGTCATCAATGATTGATCTACAAGATGTTACTGCACACACTTAATATATCAACAACTAACAGAAATACATTAGTATAAAATAGCTGATACACAGTGATGCAAGTACCAGATTTGTGATTTTTTACTTAATGAGTCTAACTCCCAAAGTCTCAGCTCTAAGAGAAGGAATACTACAATGCATTCTTATGCTGGGGAGAAATGATGAATACTCAGCAGTCTTCAGATAAAAATTACATTTTTTCAGAGATATGAAAATATATAACATTATGAGGTGCTTCTTCTCTTTATTCTTTATTATCATTATCATTATCATTATTTTCTTATCATACTTTGTTGCTGTCTCCTGCATTAGCGAGGTAGCACAAGGAAACAGACAAAAGAATGGCTCAGCCCACCCACATACACGTGTATATACATACACGCCCACACACGCACATATACATACATATACATACACAGACTTGTACATGTATACACATGTACATATTCATACTTGCTGCTTTCATCCATTCCCGTCGCCACCCCGCTACACATGAAATGGCACCCACTTCTTGTTCCCTCCACCTCTGACACATATATCATCTTCGTCAATCTTTCCATACTCATTCTCTCCATATGTCCAAACCATTTCAACACACCATCTTCTGCTCTCTCAGCTTCACTTTTTATTTCCAAACATCTCTCTTACCCTTTCATAACTTACTAGCCTGAGTCAAGTACCCATCTTATCGACCAACTCCTAAAGGTTGATGAACAGCTGGATTGACTGTGGACCGACTCCTGCAACCAGGATTCGAACCTATGTGCTCAAACCTGGGTGGCACATGAATGCACAAAGATCAGGAATGCTACCTGCTATTAACTGAGAGCCTTCCTACTGACTAGAATATGCTTTTTTGGTTTTTAAAACAGAACTGTACAATGAGAACTAACAGCTGATACATTACTTGCTTTTCCTAAATCTGGTGTAAAGGTGTGTAAGAAACTCACCTCATTATTTGTTTGGTGTTTTTCACAAGCAGTAACTATCAACTCCATTGTTTCTGTCTTCATTTCTTCTGACATATCAGTATGCTGGAAAGAAAGTTACAATCAGCAATAAAGGTTGTTCTTTTGATGTTTTTTTTAGCAATTACAGTAGATAAAACAATAAAGAGTTATTTTGCAACCCTAATTTCAAGTGATTTATTCATAAACATGGCAAAATATCTAATAAGCAATAAGACTACTAGTAGGTAAAACAAAGGGATAATTAACTTCATCCTTCAAAAGTTTCTGCTGATGCAAAAATTTATGCATTGATGGATGAAGCTGATAATCTCCTGAGTTTAACTGCAAGTAGCCTTTAAACAATAATTCTGAACGAACATAAACAATACTTTTTAGACTTAAAGCAGAGTGACATTAAATGAGCTGATCCATCTACCATCACAATATCATGCAAGACGAATCATATGTATTTGGTTCCACCTTAATGTTGTTCCCGCCCAACTCATGCTGAGCAATAGATAATCATGAGAGTTTGCCCATTTTGTAGATAACGAACAGACCACATGTAAACATTGCCAATGCAGTCACTCCCATATCCTGCATGTTATGTGATTGATTGTTATACAATTGGTGAGTTCATAGATGATTCTCATCAAAGAAGAAGTGTGCATATCATTCATAACAATGCTCTACCTTGGATACCTGAAAATCATTCTAACTCTCTTTAATTCAAATAATTCACTAGTAATATATCTTGATAATCCACTTATTACCCTTAAATTTTTGTAAACAGTTCACTTACCCTGTAAACTGCTGAGCAGTCAATTCAACACTGCCTAATTATTGTTAATATTTTCTCACTCAGTAAATTCTAATGTAATTCTATCACTGATGCCCAGTCCTATCTATTTATACACTCTGTACGCTCTTTCTCAGCATCAGCCACAGGAAAGGTAGGAGTGCACAATTAATTTGCCAGTCAAGACAAAAAACTTATTCCTTATCATTTGAAAAATGAACCAATAATTATTATGACAATAATAACATATTTTACATGTTATACATAGCCCAATATGATCACCCATGAAGGCTGTACAGTGATATAGTACACAGAATGGGGAATATTTCTCTAAAAAATAATTTGTTCTCAGCCTTTCAGCTAAATAGTCTTATTTAGTTTGGAAAAGATAAAAAACCTGTCATATGAAGAAAGACTGAATTGACTCAAATTAACTGCATTGGCGGAGAGAGAAAAGGAGGGGTAACTTAACAGAAACTTATATCATGAAAAGAAATGTAAACATCCATAGCTTTAAGTTCTTTCAAGAGAATAGGAACAAGTTAAGAGGTAATGATCACAAGATATCTAAGAGACAAAGTATTAATATCATTAGAAAGTATTTATTCTCACAGTGGTGGAATCTTGGAAGATTTACCAAATGAAATTATCAACTCAACAACATTCAACCAATTTAAGAAAAATCACAATAAACTAAATACTCACTGATGGGAGAACTATCTTAAAACATGACATTTAAAGGTGAGAAAAAAAAAGGACAAATACATGCACAGTAAGCTTGATTATTCATGCTTGTTTAACCTGGTAGGTTCTCTTAACCACAAAAACTCATCCCAAATTTAGTTTGAAAATATAGCTTTTGGGCATTTGATTAATGATCTAAATTCTGTTAGGATATGTGAAAACGGTTTCAGCTGGTTCCAATAACAAATGCACTTCCTTAACCTCTCCTCCATTAAGTTATCTGGTCTGAATCTGTTTCAGCATAGATACAGGTAATCAAAAAAATAGAATCTAAGCTGAATTGTTTTGTTACCTCTAGTGTGTGTGTTAAACCTCATACTTTTCCTCCTTTTCCAAGTCTTTCCATCGTATACTGCTTCAATATTTGACATGTTAAGTGTACGATAACATAGATTATGCATTCTTAAATCAAACATCTGTTCATCAACAAATATTCATATTCCCTCGATTTTTTTACGTTTTTGACACTATTGATACACCTTACTTAAGATTCTTTAGGAGTAGCTTGTCGTTACTTGGACCATAATGTTATAATGACATGCCCCAGCAAAACGACCCAAAAACATGTCTGCCCAACTTTGACATTCATAATATTAAGGGTTACTGGATAAGTTTGGACCTACCCGCAATAATGGGTAAGTGTGAATTATTTTCTTGGTGTCATCTACACTCTCTTGCTTACGTAATTCGGCCATCTGACGGAGCCCTCTATGGGACCCGTTGGTTGCTACTGAAGCCGCCGTTCGCTGACAAGACACAAAAACTCTTAGATTGACCTGAGAATTTCTAAAGACGGCGTCGCCCGTTACCAGGAGGGAAGGCTTCCTCCTGCAACTTGGCCGTTGCTAACGACGCCGTCGACCGTTGCCAGGACGCGCACCATCATTCATACTTACTGGGAAAACCTTCACTCACCGTCCAGCCGGAAATATGTCACTAAATAGTGATATTTTGATGAGTAAATCATCAGCAAAATAAAAACGATAAGATTTAGAGAAGAAATAGTTAACTGTGATCATTCCGTTTGTTTTTAACAAAGTTTGTTGACTGACCCTTTCAGCGGACAGGAGTGGGTGGACTGGATTGATAGTGAGAGTTTGCCATCTTTTCCTTAGCCAGATCATAACACAGAGTAAGGTTTAAAGGTTAGCTAAGGGTGAACTTTGGTATGGAATGCATGGCTTGGGTGGCAGCTGTCCTTTATGGCGCCGATATCTCCGATCCGTGGAGTTTTAAATATTTTCGCTTATGGAAGATATGAACCGTTAGCATGCATGGGTGAGGAAGAAAAAGCTTACGAAGGCAATGAAGTCAGAATGATATAAATAAATGTCCATGAAAGATTAGGTACCTGAATCACGTGACGATGCCACTAAGTTGCCTGCCGGCGCACCCCCTAACCATGCCAAATGCTTAACATCCAGCTGTTATACTAGACATTTACCACGATTTGTCAGTAATGATTTTAATCATGCAAATGAAGGAATGAACACTTTTCTAACGAAAATATTAAAAAAAAGTTATTGGTATGAGAGCAGCAGTGAGATTTAAGGTAAAGATGTCTTTCCAACATTCTTAAATTTTGGTTTAGTAGCTTTACAAAAATAACAATTTGTAAGAAATGCTTGACAAGGACAGTATACTTGCAGAAGTAACTCAGACCAAGGGGATGTCATTTGGGGCAGTATTCTTTATCTGGTAACTTAAACAGACGTGTGTTCTAATTTTTACATCGTGACAAAAGTGGTACTAATGAATTCCTTAAAATATTTGAAGAGGAGAGATTCTTCTGGCATTCCTAGGTACGTTACAAATATCCTCACAGTATCTATAAGGACAGTCATAGATGACAGCCATGTGGATAGGTAACAAAATAAATGCCTGGTGCTTGTATGTATTGTAAAGAGCTCTATTTGGTTTATAAATTGACTTGCAAACCAAGTGAAATCATTACAGAGTAGGATATCCTTCTGTATGTTTTGTCGTGTGACCATGCATGTGTCATGCACCAAAAATGTAAAATTTGCTTTTCACCTCTTGTGTAAGAAGTGTGGACTTTTTTTTTTTGTCAACTGATGTACCAGGAGGAAAATAACTAATATATGCTGTTCCTTAAATAACTGCTCTCAAATTTTTCTTCCTTGTCAAGGGCAAGTTTAATGCCTCCACACTGAGTATCAAACTCTTGGCCAAATAATGAAAAGCCAGCTGGTGTTCTTTGTGTCAATGTTCCACTGTAATAAGAAAATGGCTCTGATCCTTTTCACTTTTTTTTTATCAATGCAAAACTGCTGACAGGAAAGCAGTTTACTTTGTGAACATTTGTGCACCAAGATGAAGACTACAGTCTGATTTATGTTTATTTTTTCACTCCCTCTCTTGCATGCCGAGAGTTCATTGCAGTAAGCTGGAATGAAATCTCTTGTGACCTGAAGAGCGATTCATTTGTGAAATTGGGGAAGGTATGTAATATTGAACATACAGCATCAAGCAAAAATATAAAAGTAACAAAGACATGGACAAAACCCAGTAGATACATTCCTTTCTGGCTTTGTTAGATTTTTTTTTTAATATATCTGGTGCAATTTTTTTTACTTCTGAATATAAAGGCATTTATAGGACACTGATGAAGTAGTTTGACAGATGCTGTTTCACAGAAACCTGAAGAAATATATTTTTCTTAGTAATGCTTCATCATATGCCAAGATTTTGTATGGACTACCTACCTTCTGGAGGCATAATAGGCACTGTGTTTTCCCTAATGTAAATTTTAATGACAATTCCTATCAAGCTTGGTCTCTGTGATGTTATGACTGTATAAATGTACCTGTAGTCTTCAGCATCTCATTTTAAAGTGATATGCACACTTTAGTGTGTCACGGTATGGCTGTCATATGATACTAAAAGAAACCAAAATAATGTACTTAATTTTCTGTTGGACAAAGATTACAGTGTTACTAGCATTAAAATATTGGGTAGAAAATTACACTTTTTCTATGCCCAGCTGAAGAGCACAAGTGTGTGGGAGAATGCCTCATATGTTTGTTTTTATCATGAAATCGGTCAGTGGGCACTATTCTTGGAAATTTCATCTTGTGGTCTACCTATCTGTCTTTATCTCTGATGACTGTTCCCTCCAGGAATTCCCATCAGGGGGTGGCCACAACAAGTCTCCACTCATCCCTGTCTTTATGTGCCTACCTCACATACACCATTCCACTCACTCTGATGCAATTTTTCTTCCTCCAGTACTCTTCCATTCTATTTCCTTTCAGGTGATCTTCCTCTTCACACCAACCCTTTTAATCTTATAATCATCCACTCTCCCCATCTTGCATTCTTTCCACATGTCCAAACCACCTCAGATTATTATGTTTCACCCAGTCTATGATTCCACATTCATTCCCTGCCAAACCAGATCTCTCATACACCCCCTAATTTCTTCATTCCATTTAGTTATACCAAATGCTCCTCTTGAGTAGTCCACTGCTTGGATTCTTGACCTCTGTGACTCATTCCATGTATATTTCTTTGGCTGCCCTTCATTATTCTGTTAAGGGACTCCTTGGCTGCTCTCCATCTCTCTCCTTTCATATCAACAAGCTTACCCAAGATAGCTCCCAGTTACTTAAATTCTGTCACCTCTTCCAGTCTTTCCCTCCTTATTAAATCACAATTTAGTGCACTTTCTTTTCTCATTACATAGAGCTTTGCATAATCTATATTTTCAATTTGTTTCCTTTTAAACACCATTACTTTACATGTACTCACATTTACCTTTAATTGCCTATGCTTACACACATCTTAAAACACATTTACAGTATCCAGAAAAAGCTTTGTTTGCCCCAGTATATTTCCAGTGCAATTCATGGCTAAGGTTTAATTTGTGTACAAGGATATTATACCCTCAGGGAAATTATCGTACATCTGGTCGCCAAAACTAGTGTTTCTGATGGTGTGGGTACCAGCAATCCACCTGTGTGCCTTCAACACTTTTTAAGGAAAGATGATCTTTACTTCTCCTGGCTGCCACTTCATTTTGGGACTTTCACTTCTGGGTACTGAATTTTTTCTGTCTGTGCTGAGAAGAAAGCCTGAATTCTTGCCTGGAAGCAAAAAACTGTGGGTACTTGTGGGATTTCTATGCATTCTTGACCTCCCTTATAATGTCACCCATCACCAAAACCCATCACTGATCACCCAAGGAAGACCTCTAGATCTACAGATAACTTCTTTAGATGAGGAGCATTGAAGCAACCCCACATTTCAATTGCATAACTCAAGAAAAGCCATCCAAAACTTCTAAGAAACCTCTCTCAAAGAACCATTCAACATCATCTGCAAAGAATCTTCGCACTTGTAAAGACATGAAACACCCAGTTACTATAATGATCTGGGGTTGCTGTGGTGCAATGGGTAGGGGAGTGTTTTACTCCTTACCTTAAAACACTACAATGAATGGACAGCAGTACATCAAGGTGCTATAGGACAAACTGCTTCTTTTTTATGATGTTCATGCATGTGATAACTTTATGTAGAGGATGTGTGGATCAGGTGTTTGCTTTGAAGAATGTATGTGAGAAATACTTAGAAAAGCAAATGGATTTGTTTGTAGCATTTATGGATCTGGAGAAGGCATATGATAGAGTTGATA
>JAUTXX010404895.1:0-13007 GCA_032273605.1 Panulirus laevicauda
CCAAGCCTGGTTCCCTAACATATAATGCTCGAAAAGGGACTCCCAAGTGAATGTGACCGACGCAAGATTGCATGAATACGAGAGTTTTGTGGATGAAGCCTTTAATTTTACCCCTGTACTAGGGGACCACATGACTGTGATCTAATAACAGAGAAGAAGGGAAAGACCTCGTGTGTCACACTGGGCAAACACGTCATGATATCCTGATGAGAACACAGCTGCCCTCGCGGAAGCTGTCAGATCCAGCCAACCTCCTACTGATGCTAGTAGCCAAGCCTCGTATATTCCTCGGGGGGGGGGGGGGTTTAATCACAGCGGGCTCTCTCTCTCTCTCTCTCTCTCTCTCTCTCTCTCTCTCTCTCTCTCTCCCTCTCTCTCTCACGTTAACGACGGACTTTCTTCCACGTCATATATCTTTCTGTCTCTTTCCTCCCCCCTTGAAGGCGCCTTTGTCTCCCATGTACACGAGAGCTTCGTCCTCTTTCCCTTACCTCAGCGCGGCGTGCCTTCCTCCTCCTCCTCCTCCTCTCGGACCCAACTGACACACTTCAGCGTAGCTACGACGTTAATTGGATGACATTGGACCCTGGAGGACCATGAAGACCCATAAATAGCGCTGCATTCCATTTCCTACCACATTTACGGTTACCGCTAAGGGATAGCGAAGACCCTCGTAAAATACCTTGTATGTTCTTAACGTGCGACATTTTTTTTTTTCATCTCTTTTATGATACTTTCTGGCAACTCTGGACAACGTCCGGGCCCAACGGAATCGTGGGCGAACGCCGATAAGGCGACAACTCACTGCAGAGATCTTGTGGGCTGGAGTACATTCCTACCATTGATTAGATCCATTTCCAAATCCCTCCCTGTGTCTTATAGCCGTGTTGAACGCCTCTCTCTCTCTCTCTCTCTCTCGGCTCTTCCCTTCCTCACAGTGGCCCCGCAAAGGCCCTGTGGCCCCGCAGTGGCCTTGTGGCCCGTCCTTAATCTTGATCCCTCTCTCTGCCGCTTCCTTAGTGCTCTCGCATCACTCGCTTACTGACAGGACGTCGACCGGCGGATTATCAAGGATTTCACATCCACCAGACTCCTTTGCGTCACTACACTGGGACACGACGAATAAACACCTCACCTGTACTCATCCGTCCACGGAGGAACGCCATCTCTCTCCGTCATTAGATGGACCCACTGATCATTTTGCGGTTTGTTCTCTTTACCTTAACGTACATAACTGGGAACACCAAGAGGCCTGGTAATGTCTCATGCATATACTGTCTCCTTGGGTATTCATAATATGCAATGTATTCATGGCGTGTCGGCCATTTCAGACGTCTGTTGGTACAACCGAACCCAACTCCCCCCCTCAAGCACTTCGCGACGAAAGTTAAGCTATTACCCTCTTTGATAATCTCTGAGAGATCGGATTACCATTCGCCATAATTATGTTACCAAGTGTGTGTGTGTGTGTGTGTGTGTGTGTGTGTGGGGAGGTATGGATGGTCTTCTTCACTGGTGTTCAGTGGCTCCCTTTTCGAGGTAGGGTACGTGTTGAGCGACGGTGGGCTAGAGAGAGAAAATCTTTAAGCTGACATAAGCTTAGGGTCTGAAAAGGCTTACTCAGACTACGGTATTAGATTTGAATTTAACGATTCTCAACTGAGAAAGTATATATATGTATGTTTGTTCTAAGGAGTGGTTAGTAGACTACCCGGATATATAGCCACAAACAAGATTCCTTACATTTGTCTTCGGAACTGTGCCGGACCCCCAGCGAGATGATACGACAGCACCATCTATATTTCAAATTCCTCACTACGCTCCCTCGTCTATGGTCATCTAGGTGTGGAATTTCCATAACAACATGGTAAATTACCCCGTGTACCATTCCGATCTGAATCTGATTCCTTTTTTAATATCAGACATGTATGACATGACGCATCGTAAGCACTCGTAAAATATGTATGACGTATGCTTCTGTCGTCCGTTCGAACATCTAGTATGGTTTCTAACTCCTTAATGACCCTTGGCCAATAAGGACCATTAAATCCCACAAAAAGAACATACGTAAGGGTTTCAGAAGAGCCATATGTAATGCAGGAAATATGTACACATTACCTGTGAGTGGCATCGAATCCGTTGAAGATATCTCTTGCCATCAGCAGTGGGCGGCGAGGGTGGAGTTTGCTGGTAGCTGGAACCACCCAGATATCGTTGTGTGAGGCTTGAATACCGCATTGTTGGGGAGCGTTTGGTTCTGAAGCCGTTGTAGGTAAATGGGAGCGAAACGTTTGGGCTGATTCCACCTGAAGGAGAATTAGATATTCAGGCTTATTTCACATGTACGTTCTCTGCTGTATGTATGTATATATTTGACTAGATTCATCACGCATGCGTGGAGGTATGAAAGCAAGGACACTCGCTTTAGGCCTCTGGGCTTAAAAGAGCATGTAAGTAACTCAAAAGAGTTACTCAAAAGAGTTATAGTGTGAGTTAAGTAGATTCAAGTAGGAAAAGCACAATTCTGAAACTTTATACATCAAAGAAAATGTCGATATGAAGTTTGCTCTGCTAAAGTTAGCAAAGTACTAACTTCTATTAGACGCAAGAAAGTCATTACACACTCAATTGTTCCTCCGTTCACGGAAAATGGTAAATTTGTTGAAGACGGTGAAACCATGGGAAAAGAAAAATTCATTCGCATTTGCTAATTAAGATAATTCTTGGTTGATAAGCCTCGACCCATTGCTAGTGGAGGAGAACATTTTGCAATTTACTGATAGACACGATGAAGTTATCCCGTCAGGATTCAGTGGTTATTAGCTGAAGAAAATGGCAGATTCTGAAAACTTTTATCAAAGAACAATAAATGAAGCCGAGAATGAGGTTGTTAAGCCCTTGACTGCTCATTACAGCGAGTCACGTCTTACATGGGAGAGGTTCACGGGACTAGCTACTTCTAACGGTAACACAGAACCTCAAAAGAAGTAAAGAAGTAATTACATCCCAGCCCGGAGGTCATTCCCAAACAAGCCTGACTCTCGTAATTGGCAAACTTTAGGAGATTCGAGAGACAAGATTGTAAATCATTCAGAGGATCACCTCTTAATTAACAATTCGCAGTATTGTCTCCCATGAAACAGGTCATACCCAACGGGGTAAGTGCACGGCTTGACATACATGAGAGTAAAAACGAAGACAGACACATGACTACAGTGTGAATTCTGTTGAGCTTCGAAGCCTAAATGAAAAAAAAAAAAAAAGACATAGTAATTCATGATGACAAATGCCTGGTAAAAACGCGCGTCAGTAATAAGGTGAGTAGACTTTTATGGTTTATGGGCAGGACATTCTAAGATTTTGGCCACATTATCAAAGGACTAGCGACCCAGTACTGAAGAGACGAAGTTATGCGGCTTTTCTAAGCCTTTGTCCAAAGTCGGGCTATCTGAACACACTCTTGCGACTGCAGTGTCACCGAGGTTGAAAATGAAACCGAGAAATACGTCACCTTCTGGACTGGAACGTTAAAAGAGAGTTACCTTGTCGAGTTGGGGTTGAAATACAACGTGTATTTGAAAAGAGAGAAGGTGGTGTTCTTTACGATCCGATAGAGTGGGGATTTCATTTACAGATAGTTCAATTTACCTACAATTTGTAATTTACTTTACAATCTCCATTTTACTTACAATCTACAGTTTACTTAGTTTACTTTCACTTCACAGTGATCAAGTTCTGCACAGACTAACCCGTAAACTTTCAGTATAGAAAACGAACTCGCGAGCCAGTGTTGAAACAAGGTGTCATTTTGGAGTTCTGGACACGAAGGAATGTAGATAATGAAATGCCACACTATACTGCCCATGAACACATGCATCACAGATGCTGAAAAAGGCTTATTTTGCTAAAGGCTACCCAGAGGTTGAGCTGACAGACTGTACCAGCACTGGGGACTTACAAAGCTTATCACATTTCGGATGGTAAACTCTCATCTTATGACTAGTAGAGGGCGAAAATATCAGCATGATTCAGTACCACTAAACAAACATATTTGGGAAACAATGAAAAAATGATTAAACCTCATATTAGCTAATACTCAAAGTTACGGATTTTGAAGCATTGTGAGCAGATATCTAGAAAATGACTTCACTGTTCAATATACATGCGTATAGGCAAAACTTCTTACATCCGAGCTACCAGTGTCTTACAGTTTTAGTGTGAGTGAGAACGCCAATTGGTGAAAGGCAAAATTATCAGGGCAAAGTCATCACAGCCTCCGTAGGTCACAACCGAGATGCCAAAAGAGTTGCAAGGATGAAAGGGTTCAAAGTCTCGCTCCAGCTGATCAGAGTTTCGGACAAGGGGTCAGAACTTTTGGTCGTAACTGTACAAAAGTACTTTCAGATACCGACCCTCTCTCCTTAAGCAGGAACTCTTGTATCCTGTTGCTTCAGTTTTCCTCAGAATCCAATGCACTTGCCTCGTGAAGTATGCTATAAACCATCCGATCCTTTGCATAAAGCTCATTCTATCTTTTATGTTCTAACCTTAGCGATCAAAGAAGATCTACGCCACAAGTTAGAGGTGAAGTTTGGTATAAAATCGAAGACATACCTTTGTCTTCTTGGAAGACATAATGCTTTCCTAGTCTTATGGTCCAATTACTGCTGTGGGTTAGGGGACAATTGAGAGACTTACATGTCCTCGCTATTTCCATCTGTGTCAAAACATTAAAGTCTTTTTGGCTCTCGTGGTAAAATTTTTGCCAAAAAATTAATTGATTCACTTTTTGAATGATTCAGTTACGAGTGACTTTGACGACCAAGACGGGAGTGTTGGCCTTGTCAGGAGGATGTACTTGAAGGTGTGGTGTTGTCTGTGACCATTGCCTCCCCGTCTGTAGGGCCAGTTGGCCAAACATCTCTCGAGTGCATTCTTCCTCAACGTGTGGCGTCACAATCACTTAAAATGGACACAGATTTTCAGGGTAGCAGTACGTGAGTTAAGTTGCAGATTGACAAGAACCTTAAATTCACATCATGAGAAGGAAGATTCATAAACTCAGGTTCCATGACTATCGAAACCTCTTTAGTTACATGGAGGTACATGAGCAGCATATCTAATCTCCTGACGAAACATTCAGAACGGAGGTTTGAAGAGTGACATTAGATTAGATACCTTACCTTACCTTTTTGCCCTAACTTGTCTCCTTATCAGGATCCTGCAGCACTCAGGAAGTTGGCCACGTTCACCGGTCGGGACCGTACATACACACACACACACACACACACACACACACATATAAAGAGAGATAGATACATATGATGATCACACTTGTTTGTGACGATAGTATGAAGGTGAAATCATACATCAGTAGGAGTTCATACAATCTCATTTCACATGTAATTTTTCTATACATGTGGTACGACATGTTTCGTGGAGACAATCCACCTCATCAGGTGTCAGTACTTAACAAGGTTATTCAAATCCAAACATCAGACTTGATTCCCGCCGTCCAACACCAATCTGTGTAGACCAAGCACTGTCCGCCCTGTCTGGTCGTAACCGTTGTAAGGGATCCCCCTTAATCACCATAAATTTCTTGACCTGCTGCTATTTTCGTCACCAGAGATAACTACGCTGACGATCCATGGGAAAGAACCCGAGTCTATTTCTTGAAATTACATTCACATGGAGACGGCTTCGTGAAGGTAGTCAGTGGAACGTCATTTAGGTATGTGTGGAGTGGACAAAAATAGGTTGCTAGCAGATATGATGCCTGCACGGCCGTCAACACCAATCGGGTTAGCGTCATTCAGATGAGAAGAGAAATTAGGGTTTACAGTACTCACTAGCCCCTTAATTTTTTTCTACTGATGATACTGAACGTCTTAAAGTCTCCCAAGACAAGTCATTTCATAAAGGAACTGATAACGAAAGAGAGACTTGAGTTCATCGTTATCTACTGGAACAACAGGCAACCAGATATTGTACCAAACATCTTCGTCGGCGATCGAAGCTGCAGCAAGATTCAGCGGCTTCTTTGTTCAGGGTAGATTTAAGTGTATATAAATTGTTGCCCCACGTCTTTCATCACTGCTTTACGAGCGGTTGTTTCCTATGACGTCTGAATCATCGACTGTGTCGTTCAGGATGTGTCTCTGAAAACTGGATGGTTGACGGCTTGTCACTTAGGGAAGGTTGGATATATGATCATTTGTACTCTATAGACGCTTACAGTTCCACTGTATTACAGTGAAATACCGTGTAATACAGTGTAGGCACTGGTTTAAGATATATGACAGCTACTGCTGTGTTTACACCTTTCTTTTACCCTCTCCATCAGGAGAAGAACGTGAGGTCCTTCTGGTGTTGGTGTCTTCAACGAACTCAAGGGATTCCACCGAAGGAGCAGGTCTTCTCATGCAGCCTCCTTCTCGTGGAGCCACCTGAACGACAGGGCATTAAGATCACTTAAACAATTCTTCAAAGTTTAGGTTTATTAATCTCCTCTAGACTGTCTTTTTTTTTTCTTCTTCTTCTTCTTTTGCTGAGACGGGGAATTCTAAGGAGGAAAAGGGTGTTGGCGCAGTTAGAACACTTAAGCAAGTTAGTGAGGGAGTTGGATCTAATATCAGGAGAGGTTGTGGCTCAGGTGTGGGAGGTTTTAAGCTAAGCTCAACTTTACTCTGGATCACAATGGTACACATCTGAGGCTTATCATTTCTTGCGACGCACGCGTGGGATGAATTAGGCCTCAGTGAATGGAGAGGTAGACCCTACAGTCTTACTTACTTTACTTTAAGGCATATTCATAGTTGTCTAATAAGATTATATGTTGAGAAATTTGGTTTAGAAATAAAGGGACGATAATATTTCTATTTTCATTATGTAAAGTTCAGAGTAACTCCATCAACACTGTGTGGCTAACATGAACTGTAGCCTTATTGCATTATAAATGGAAAGTTAAGGCAATTTACGACTTATTACTGTACAAGTTATGGCATGAATTAGTTCTTCAGATAGAGTGGATAACCCACAACACAAACTTTAAAGGTTAGTAGAATTTGGTCTAACTTTAAAACTTATGCAACCTTGGTCTAACTTCATACGTTATGCAATCCTGTTGTAACTTCTCAGGATATGCAACTCTGATCTAACTTCATAAGCTACACAACCTTGATCTAGAATAAAGTGCCGGACACGGAATCATGGGAATACAATGATAAACATAAATGATAAAGAAACTTACAGCATTGTAAAACCCAGAGGACAGAGATGAAGAAGGAGGCTTTAGTATAACAGAACACATATCACAAAGCGAAAAACACATACAGACATCTTTAAACTCACGTCATCTTTAATCCTCCAATGGGAGTTGAGTTTTGGTGGTAAACAAGATAGGAAAATGTTTAAAAGATAAGGGTTTTCTCAAAGCCAAGGTCACCCAGAGTGGGTCAACAAGTATATTGTGTACACCAGATGGTCAGCCACAAGGTAAACAGACGGTGGACACAAGGTCATTATACCTCACCTCAGGGAAGGTTAACCAGACTGGGTCAACAGATAGTGTACAGAGCGCCACAAACGATCAGTCACAATGCACAAAGAACCCATCACAGACCTCTAGGAAACAGGAATGTGTGGAAGATGACGAATGTGGTATGAGGAAATAAAGGATGTAAATACTATGCAAGAGGAACATGTTCACTAATATGCGAGAGACACACACAGACACACACACACACACACATGCGGGGGACGCAGATAGGAAAAGCTGATCACCGTTGTGGGTGATGGGAGGGGGAAGACGTGAGGAGCAAAATGGAAAAGGACAGAGTCTCTCAGGGAGACTTCAGACATGATGGGTTGGGTGGAGCTGCCCCAGACAGTCTTGTCATCATAGATTCTGATCTCTCTCTCTCTCTCTCTCTCTCTCTCTCTCTCTCTCTCTCTCTCTCTCTCTCTCTCTCCCCCACCTTCTCTTCGTACCTAAGGCTTCTCCACTCATCTCACCTCGCGTCCACTCTCGCCCCGTCTCCTGCCTTCAATGCCAGTTTATCTAACATCACCTCGAACACCCTTTCCTCCATGCTACCACAACTTGCTCCTTAAGATTCCTTTCTGTCAGTGTTCCTCACATCCACATTTCATCAGCCGATTCCCAAGTGGTGGTATTGTTCCCCCCGCTCTCCTGCTTGCCTCCACTTGACCTCCACTCACCAGAGCAGGTGCTGCGTCAGCCTCCCATTGTTCCTGGCTGCAACCGCTGGAACCTCACTTCCAGCACAGAAGACTGTGACCCGTTATCCACTCCTGGGCTCTTTGATCAGCATGACGGAGTTTCTTCTACTTTCCACGCCACATGCTGCAGCATTATTATCAGTCCTCGCCACATGCTGAAGCATTATTATCAGTCCTCACAACATGCTGGAGCATTATCATCAGTCTTCGCCACATGCTGAAGCATTATTATCAGTCCTCGCCACATGTTGGAACATCATCATCAGTCCTCGCCACATGCTGAAGCATTATTATCAGTCTTCGCTACATGATGGAGCATCATCATCAGTCTTCGCCACATGCTGGAGCATTATCATCAGTCTTCGCCACATGCTGAAGCATTATTATCAGTCTTCGCCACATGATGGAGCCTCACTTCCATCACTCCCTCACCACAGAATCAGACCGCCTCCCTCCCTCCCCACAACCATACAAGCCACACAATTCACCTCAAATCCCGTTCCTCCAGTGCCACTCTACAGCCGAAATACTTCACCCTAACGAACGCTCTGATGGTCACCGGCACCGAGGGTAATGGCCGTCTGTGGAGGCCACTTTATTTACAGTCCAAATGACAGAAAGACGGGACTCGGTCTGAGCGATGTTATCTTATCTACTCAAAGCCAAAATTACGGGCCATTTTGGCAGGAATGGTTACAGGAACTCTAGATGGAAAAGTCTGTTTTATCATCTTTTGATGAGAGAATATCACCCAGGCCACTGATAAGTCAGAATCCAATTTTCGAGTCTATTGTTTAGAAGTGTAAAGAAGAAGAGTGAGGCATCATGTAGAGTTTATTTAGGTTCCACCTCTCGCTGGAATAGTACATAATGAAGGGGCATTATTTTTTCTTCTTCTAAGGTAAGAGGACGCGAGAGAGAGAGAGAGAGAGAGAGAAGCTACAGCTCAGAATACAGCAATCACTCACTACAAGGTGTGACAGAGGTAACGCAACGAGACAAAGATGCGGACGCATACACGAGACAATGAGTCAAGCAGGAGACCAGAGCAATTAAACTGCCGGCCATTAGGTAGGACAGATTGCCAGCATTTCTCTCCTGCTCTTTGGGGACTGCAATTTCCCCCTCCCTCCCTCCCTCTTCCCCTCACCTTTCCCGAGAAACAAACGACTTTTCCCGGAGTTCCTGAGGCTAGGAGAGGAGGGGAGGTGGTTGATGGTGGAGGGAAGGGGCCTTCTTGAAGCCGTCCCCGTTTGACCTTATTCTTTTTAACACTTTACTTTCATATTAAACTCTGAAGCGGCTAAGAAGAAAAAAGAGGCTAAAAGTCTTATAAAAAAAAGGAGTATTTCTAATTGCACAAAAGCAGCCAGCCTTACAGAAGCGAGATGAAACTTTAATAAAGTCATCTTAAACCGGAGAATGAGCGAGAGATTCTTTCTCCCCCGCAGCAAAGATGCAACTGCAACAACAGATATAGTCGCGGCTTGAGGGGGTCTGGTGGAAGGAGAGGTACTATTAGCCTTCAACATACATCATTAACGCCATTGAGCCAAGTTGATCCAACACTCGACCAGTTAGTTGTCCCCTAACGAAACGATGATAGTAAAAGACGTAGACTTTTAACAAATATACCAAGATGTACGCAAGAGGGAGACAAAAAAAAAAATCTTGCGAGTATTTACAAGATTTCGGCACAAGGCAGGGCCAACACGTATTGCTCATCGAAGCAAAAATCTAGAGTTACGAGGAACGGGTCGTGTGAGTTGTGTCATCCAGTGTCCTGTACGAGGAGGAGAGGATGTGGGTGTGGAGGCTAAAATTCAGCCAGCAGCCCAGATGTGGGTGAGGCAGACAGACACTACATCTACCTGAGCTAAATGGCTAACATTTGATAGCCAGTGAGGTGCTGGCTTGGTAGCCAACAATCACTAACCCTCGTATCTCCAGGCAAAGCAGTAGCGATAATACCTTAGTGCTCAGTGACTGCCTCTCACTTAATATCTACCTTAGATACAAATAACAAAGCCCTACTGTGATCTATTACAGTGACAACACTTAAACGCGTTCCCTCACTCATGTATTGGAGGAGTGCTCACAAAGCACACTGATGACGAAGGAGGAACATTTCACGTACATCCTTGAGGTGATCACCTCTCCAAACCACTAAATCCAACTCAAATCCCTTAATAAATTTTTTCTCTCATGTACAAAACGCTGTTGCTGTTGAATATTTCACCAGACCTTAGCCTGGATACTAGGCCCTTGTCTTCATACGACCCGCCTCCCTCCTCCTTATCCCCTTAAGACCCTCTTAAAACCGATCTAAAGTAGAGATTATCAATAAAGTATAAGGAGTCAACCCGAGTCCAGTCGTGAATAACCCTAGTCATGAGCGTGGGGCAGGTACTCACCCTGGAGACCTGATGGTGGTGAAGGCGAGGGTTGTACTCGGGCGGGGGGCTGGTGGCTCGACCGTCTGGCGTCACCCACGAGTACGTCTGGGCCACCACCACCGACGTCGGCAGCTGGCTCGTCGTCGCCACCGTCAGCGTCACTTCCTCAGACGACTTCAGCAGCTGCAGGAGCAAAGGAAAGGCATATGTTTATTACTCAACAAAATGCGTGACCACCCAATGTAATTCTCATCCATACAAGTTCACCGCCATGATGCGGCAATGATTTAGTACCATATAAGAATGTGGCAGTCGGAAGCTGGGCTGTGGAAAATACAGAGAGATGCTAGTGGATGGAATGGTGAGGTATGACCGAAATATTTCGTATCATTCAAAAGGTATGCGAACGTTTGGACGATGGCCACCAAGAATAGACCTCCCGCTGCTGTGAGGGGTAAGGAATGTGAAATATATAACACGTAAAAGCAGTAACTCAAGGTAATGGATGGGTCATATGATGCCAGATTTCATGACAAACGAGCATAAAACTAGAGGAAAAAACTCTCTCTCTCTCTCTCTCTCTCTCTCTCTCTCTCTCTCTCTCTCTCTCCGGGTACATCTGTGGTTATCTGTACCTGTCTGTATACATGTAAGACTTCAGGGTGCAACAACTCTCCATGGAAATGACTATACCTGCGCATCCTAACTGATGCCCTACAAGCGAATCTATAAAGTAAACGGGACCCAAAAATATCTGACAAAAGGAGAGTCCACACACAAAATTTATATGCTTATTCCCACTTTCGACAGATACGTTTGTCGGCGCCGAAGAATCGGGGAGCCAGCGGTCTGACAACATATTTCATGCTTCTATCCTCACGAATATATCTGAATATATACTTTTAGAATTTATGAGGCTTTCTCGAGAAATACATTCCGCATACACACACACGACCTCAAATTCTTGGCCAGTCAGAAAATTTCGAGGTTAAAGATGTGGTACGGTTTGGGGCGGCCGGCCAACTGGGTCAGGGACCCGGCAGTGGCTCCTCTCCATCTCCACACACACACACACACACACCACCATCAACACTACCCCGGTCAAACTACTGCATCCATACTCAGTCTGTTTCATTAATACAATTACAGTGTGAAGACATATGACTGTAGCTTTTTCACGTTCACACATTTTTGAATCAATACATGAACAACAAGGGTTCGCAAGCACTCATCTGTTTTCACCTTCACGTCCAGTTTTGCCTGTATACATTGACAATAAACGAGAGTGAGTTCTCGCATAGTCTTTACCATCATGAATGCTCTAAAGTAACTAGTGTTCCTGGAAGAATCAATTCCTTCCTTTGGCTTTACAAGGTGCATTAGACTGGTCAATCGTAGTCATTAATCAATCAGTGAAAGAGAGAGAGAGAGAGAGAGAGAGAGAGAGAGAGAGAGAGAACGAAAGAAAAATTCCCACACTCCAAGATTCTTCTTCCCTCCTCAGCTCTTTATCATCCTCATGCTGTTCCTCACGTTAACCTCAGAGACGAACATTCATTCATGGCTGAACCCTCAACCTGCAGAAATCCTGCAGCGGCCGCCAGCACAGCGCGCGTACCGTGGGTTGGGAGTGAGTGAAGATCTTGCGTCGAGGCGGAAGGAGGGCAGGCAGGACTCTCGGTCGCCCTCCGAGGAATGCAGCTCGAAGGGCCGGAACACAATAGTTCATTAACTATAACCGCTCTCGGGGCCCTTAATTCCCTCCATTCAACTTCCTCTCAGATAAAGGAGCCTCGGGCCCCTAGTGCCAGTCCTTCCGTGAACGTCCTTCAAGACCACACTGGACGACAGCCAAAATCGCAGTTTGCAAACCCAATAAAACATTTTCTTCGTCCCGGACGTGCATATAAAGCTGTCAGAAAATTCGTCATAGGGCCGCAAAAGATCTCCAAGAGATTATCTTTCCAAGCGTCTCTACCGAAGAGGGCGATCACAGAGGCTTATATTGCCATCTAACACCACAAACACCTCCAAAAACTGGAAGGAGGCATCGAGAGAGGTCATAGTAATATGATGGTCCAGGATGAAGCTAGGGTTGAGAGCCGCTCTGGAGATGGTTATAGAGAGAGAGCAATGGTACCCCTTCTCTGGCCGGGCCAGCGAGTGGGCGTCTGTCGCCAGCTCTTGGCAGGGAACGAAGCAATAAAGAAAATACATAAAAGCAAATGATCTAAGACCAGACCCCGGGAGCAACGGTCTGTACAAGACTCGCGAGGGAAAATTGAGCCAATCACTTTATCTTACAAGTTGTTTCCCGGAGAACCATATATTCTCATGGAACATAACGTTGGAGAAGATTCTGTATGA
>JAUTXX010405006.1:0-13005 GCA_032273605.1 Panulirus laevicauda
GAGAGAGAGAGAGAGAGAGAGAGAGAGAGAGTGTGTGTGTGTGTGTGTGTGTGTGTGTGTGTGTGTGTGTGTGTGTGGGTATGTACCTGCCTATACCGTGCTCAGTTCTGCCAATATTCTCCTCGTACATGACCAAAGGGAAAATGTTCTTACATTCCGATTCTCTGCTTTCCTCTTTAACCGAATTAGAAGGACATTTGGGTTAAATCCTCTTATTAAGCCATTTAGTCCAAGGCTGTGGTAATTTTCACACACGAAAATTGCAGTTGTGAGAGAATTTACACCTGCTCTCGCGTGAAGCGTCTCATTAAGGCTTCGAACCCTGCTTCACCGGCTTCAAAGGCGAGAGAGATGGTGTGTGTGTGTGTGTGTGTGTGTGTGTGTGTGTGTGTGTGTGTGTGTCAATCACACCGTTAATGCTAGTTGCATGATCGGGATACAATTCTGTCTTTGTCGGCTCTGTAAGTACAGCACAATGGTTCGAATCTTTCAGAGTTAGTACATGTAATAGTAAGTTTAGATTCTCTTACAACTAGAGGAACAGTTAGACCTTGGATGAACCTTTCTTGTCGAAGCACCGGGTCGAACTTGAGGATATAGGTCAGAGGTCTGACATCTCGTGGGTTGGATTCAGGTCATGATGACCTCTGTTTTCTTTAACATATCTGAAACAGGAATCTGTGAATTTCCTTTCGATTTTTCAATGAATTTCCTTTAGAGTTCATTCGTAACTGTCAACGTATTATATCTACAGAAATCTCTTTATTACCTAAATTGAATATTCTTTGTCTGACCTTCTATTCTTGCTTTGTGTTGGCTGATCTTTTGTTTTCTAATATCCTTGTTGTTGTTAGTGCTAATATATTTGCAAGCTGTTGATCCACTTCCAGGTCTTGCAACTTCATGATGGAGATTCCCAGTTCCTGTCGATATATTCCCTCAAGATTCTACCAACTCTTCTAAAACCTGACCACCCTAACAGGGCTTCCTCTTGCAAAGGCTGTGGGATCGTCTCAGTTTTGCTGCGTCAGGGAATCGAACCAAGGTTCGTCTGCCATTGCAGTAGTCTTCCTACAACATCATCCACAACTTCATGACTCAATTCTACATGGCCTATCTGTCTCCTCCCCTCTCACAATATGTACCACGATATCTCCTCGCTATCGTATCACAACACTTGTGCTGTTCACAACTTGGTTATAACATCTTAATCCTAATCAATAATTACTTTAACTGGTCAATAAAGACGGGATTTACTCAAGTTGGAAGAGAGTAGCGACATGTTTCATGGTCTTCTAGGGTAAAGTGATTCTCAGATCTTTCACACTCCAGCTGATGTGTGAGCTAAAGTAACGAAGTACCAGCACACTTCTCCATTGTTACTTAAGTAGGTTATTTCTGGACTTTTACACAAAGACTTCGAAGTATTTTTTATTTCTCATATTTTTTTGAGAAGTATATCTTTGAAAAGGTACTAGGGACAAATTTACGTAGTCGAATTCAGAAGTACTTAGACGTGAATTCAGAAAAATAATATACTTAAAGAAACATTACTATTTAGTTACTTATAACCATAGCCTAGGAGATTCCTCTAAAGTTATAGACTGACACAGTAACAACATCTGCTCAACTTGTAACCCAAACGAACGCGTTATCCTTACCATAAAACAACATATTCAAAATATTACATATCTCAACTGATGTGTATATCTGCTTACAATTAGGGAAATATACCACACATTTGCCACTGGTCTCGTGAATGGAGATTCTGTTGCTTTGGTTTATACTGTTATTCTGTTATATTGTTATTCAGTTACTCTCTTTGTAGTGCAGCTTTCTTGTATTGTTCTTATGGATAGCTTTCGCCTTTGCCGGTACCGCTGCAGTGGGCCCTACTTATAATGAAGTTGTTAGATGGCACCACCAGTACTGACGTCGGATTGCCTGTTGCCATTATGTTTACCATTATTCTTACAAGATAAGGGCCTCCACCCGCAAGATAAGGGGCTGATAAGGGCCACAACCTCATCTCCAAAACAATTGTTGCAAGTGTGTCTGGCTGTGAGTGTCGACCATTCCTGTAGTATAACGGATCGTATCAGTATTGCCTCACCGAAAACCTGATTGAAATAATCACGTCTGAGATCAAACAGCCGAGGGTTAACGCCTCACCAACAGACAACAGACAAGCAACGCCCTCGCTACTACACAACCTGGAACAATTCCGTCCATGCTACTCATGTCGGCTTATGCAGTCAAGCAGACCATTTCCATTTACACACGGGTATGCAAGTTCCAGCAAGCTTCAGCCGAGATTGTGACACAGACGAGAATTTGGAACAGGATAAGACTGTAGCACAGCGAGAGATAATGGTACATGGGCCAGACTTAGTCTCTCTCCACAGTGGGTGCAGTTCTCATACATAAACATTCGTGTGGTCTCCAAAGTAGATGAACATGAATGAATTTTTCAGACTTTCGTTTGGTTTTGTTCAATATTTTTCTCCCTTTATGACCAGTCTTATTTTTTTTTAAACTCTGGTTAAACAACAAAGATATGGACACTACGTAAAGCCAATCCCTCAGCCATGGTTACAGATAGGATATATATATATACAGATTGAATATAGTATATATATATATATATATACTATCTGAAAAAAAAGCTATCACTTGTCAAAACTCGTAAATAACTGACGTCTTTGAAGATCACGAGGACCAGACATAACGTGAAAGACGTTGTCTTGGTCGTGGAAGCATTTATACCCTTCCACCCTGGATCAACGCCACGTCCACATGCGCCTCGAGCAGGAAGGAATGAGCGAGGCCGCCAAGCGTGATTCATGAGGTCGGATGTGATACAGTCAGGGTCATTCGTCGTTTGATGGTCTGGTTATGATCCTGAGGATGGAGACTGAGGAGCAGTTGTGAGGATCGGTGAAGTAGTACTGGCTTCATAAAGTGGGGTCATTAGCTGTGAGTTAACGATGTCTCGTCACAGCTGTTACCGGACGAGTTGTAAGGAGAAGGAAGAGAAAAGCTTTCATACTGTTTCTTTCTCTGTATGCAAATCAGAGACGTTTTTGAAGCAGAGAAGGACCAGTGGTGAACGGTTGGGAGCACAACTCCTGCAGTCTTGCCTTTACAGAAAAAAATGTTCTTTTGATTCGTGAAAAGTTCCTATGTTCGTTGTTTGTTCAACTCCTTCATCACATAATAAACTGTCTCTATACACTCTCTTTGATAAGCGAATATAACTTGCTTCGGTGTTTGAGACCATTTGTTATAACAGCAAATAATGAATCATTTTGATTTGGTTGTGCTTGTTTTATTTACAATTGAAGATAGCCCCCTCTCCCATAAGCGATTACTGTGTCATCTACTGTAAACAGTTTAAACTATATGAGACGTTTTGGTTAATACTGTATTTTTAATGAACTTTTCCCTCTGTTAGTCTTCATTTTTATGAGGAAACGACATAACTATTAGTTTTCAAGCAAGATTCAAATGCTTTTTAAGATATATCATCTTCATACGAAAATCATCTACGAAAAAAAGAAAAACAGAACCAGCGACACTAGGAAACAGGAAGCGAAGCTTTACGTCACTTTCCATTCTTATTATCAACCTAACTGGGAGGCGAGGTTAGCGTCAGAGTCCCGTCCATAGTGGTAGTGAGGCAGTAGTGTGAGAATATACAGTTCCTGCTCAGGAATCTTATGATCCAGTGTTGTGGAAATGTACAGCTCACGCTAGGGAACCATCACTAAATAAGAGGCTTTCCAGGTGAGTCGTGACTGTTGAGGAATACTGCAGTCATGTGTGGTAGAGGTAACGTGTAATTGTATATCCATAAACATGCATTACCATTCCTTCCGGCTTCACAATTTTGAACAAAAGATATTTTAGGGTTAAAGATCATGGAGTAACCGGGTGTGAAGTCAACCTTGTAAGCCATGCAGGATATAATACAGTTATGTATGTTATTGATGTCTCGAAACGAGATTGATTCAGTGGACGGGTCGAAGCTTCGAGGCAGGCTACTCGAATCAAAACATGTCGTAAAGAACGTTGTTCGCTTGTTATTAGGGGTCATATCAGGTCTTATATTACGATATCATGATGGTTTATGGCCCCAGAGCCTGTGTCTTCTTGCACAGGAGGTTAGCATTGAAACCCCCGGTGATTCAACACACACATTGGAGCAAAGACACGTATATACACAGGAAGAAGAGACAGGGCAACACGACTGTGAAACTCACAAACAGTCATCACACAAACCCATGACTCTGTGGTGTAGTGATTAGCGTCACTGACCATGCGTCAGCACGGGCCCACCCAGGATCGGGGCCTGTATGAGTTCGAAATCTGGGCGCGGCAATCAGCCCACAGACAATGGCTCTCAGTTGACTGTGGGCAGACTGCCGGACCCAGGTTTAAAACGGAAGTCAAACATCATGAAAAACAGAGGAGTGAAGTCTGGCGATGGCCATATGAGGAAAGCTGTTTTTCGTGTCTTTTGTTTTGTTCCAGTAATGGATCTGGGAGATAAATCTAGTTCCAGCCGTAGCATTCTTGTAAAAATATATAAGGGTTTCCCGGTGTGTATTTTCTGATAATCTATTTGAGTGTTATTTTCAATGAATTCCTAATTGTTCCATAACTTTGCAGCTCAAGGAGGCAGAAACGGCACCGAACTGTTGCATCTCATCTATAAATCTTATGAAACTAGAACAAAGATGATGTTTCCCGAGAGATGTATGAAATCTTCTCACGGTAGACTAGATCTCCAGCAGGCCACATAAGATGATGATGATGATGATGCCATCAACTCACGACACACTTCAGCCAACAAGAGGTTCTCCCATTCTCCTGTTGTATAATGTTAGTGCAACCCATGATGTGATTATGATTCATGATTGACTGTTCGTCATACATGAATTCTCTTCAGTGTGATCCGTGGCATATTTCTTGTATCATTATACTGCAAACTTATTCCTTATCCTCTTCCATAGGAACATGGCAGCGTAACCACGTCAGCATAGATGCGATCTTGGGTTACATTGCTGCAGTCTTGACCTTACCAGCCACAACAGTGACAATGAGACTTCCCCCTACAACACACCCCTCGCCCATCCATGGAAGGAGAGACACTTCTCCAGAAAGGTAATTCGCAAGTCTTCAGTCGAAGTGTTACATTGTCTAGGGTACGCAAGCTCGTCCACTGAGGGGCTCGGGCAAATATCCTCAGCCCCTCACTAGGTACACTTATCTTTTTTGCACACTCACTCCTAACATCATCTAGGACTTGTTCAATAGATTTACGGCTTAGTTTTTTTAGTACGATACTAAGGTTCCCAGACAGCCACACGCTCGCCATCCAATCCCCTCCAGTGTTTCCTGTCTCGCTAACAAGGTTATTACAGGCAATTACTACCTCTTATAATCCCTTTGTAGATTCTACAGTAAGGAATTGAATGCTTGACTAAGCGTAGGAGCGTCGTAATGACCTGGCGCTGCCGGAGTTGTATTAATTGTTACTTGTAAATGTGTTTGTTAACAAGCCGTGATTGCGTTCGCGGGAGACGGTGGAAGTGCTTCATCACATCGAGCGAAATCGAAGCCGGTTCAACAGTTGTGTTGTGTGAAGCCCTTGGTAGAGTGCTTGGCGTAATACCCCAGCAGCAGCGAGGGGGCTTCCAGATGGGGAATTATATCGTACTTCAGCTCACACGAGTAAGGCTTCACTCTGATGAACCCGAGACAGTTCCTCAGTGGTTGAGGAACTGTCTCGTTCCCATTTGGTTATGTGAAGCCCAGTACGAAACATCAAGTTTAAGATATACGTTTTCGTATGAATTATCTCGTACCCACATTAACTTGATGTGATTATGAGTACAGTACAGCTCAGACGTCCTCGCACTCAAAATGAGTAATAAAGATTAAAGTATGCAAACGATTACTTCTAGATTCGAAACTATTGACATCCGAACCTCATGACTCACTTAAGGTACGCGGACCGAATCAAGTAGACTGAAACGAATCTTGAGTTTGTTGAATCATCCATTTCGTATTCCACATCAGGTGAAGATTCATATTTCTCCACTACCACCACAACAACATTTCGACCTCCGCTCTACACTAATACTCCAGCCGGCCAGGATCTGACGCCTTTGTGGACGTAATGTTTGAGGTTGTGTCAGCCGTCGCTGGTGCACCCGGCATTTTATTAACCAACTTGAGTACGACTGTAAAACCCCCTTGTGCTTGGTGAAACGACCCCGCGAGTACGACAGGATAGCGCTTTGCTCTCGGCGACACAAGCCTTTGAGCGCGACGGTATACGACCCTTGGGTGCGAGCACTAAGAATTTGACCCGACCCTTGAGGATCAAGTCAAAGGTCAGGTCTTCATAGAACCCATGGGTCGCACCGTCGTCCTCGAGGGTCGTACCGTCGTGCTCGTAGACTGAACAAACCCGCGAGTTCCCGTATGACGTTGTCACGCCCACGCCACTATAATCCTCACCAACGTTAAATAATTAACGTATCGTTTATTCGTAAAGTCCCTCTCGTGTTATGAACAATGGTTAATTACGTAACCTGCCACTCTGAGGGAATCAAATTTTTGGTTTAATTGGAATATTTAATGTGTGAATTAATTAAGAAGTCACGGTACTGCCATGCCACTCTATTTTCATTATAGAATATCGTATATTAATGTTGTTGAATCTTCGTTAGACATGTGACGACAACTTATATTTATATCAGTTCATTATAGAATATATTTGATATGACGCAACCTTGTTTGATATATATATATATTTATATATATGTGTGTGTGTGTGTGTGTGTGTGTGTGTGTGTGTATTCTTATGAGGGAGGAGGGTGAGGGAAGTTGGGTGAGATGAGCCTGGGTGCCGCCTGCCCAGCAGAAGCCTAAAGGTACTCGAGGGTTTACAGGGTTGGTGACTGACACATCGATAATAGTATCTCAGGCAGTTGCCTCCAACATAGTGTGTGTCTTGTGAGCTCTTATCATCTGCATATATTTTTCCCTCCCCTTTATCATCCCAGTCTCTCCCGTCCATCTGCCCTTCTCTTCCGTCTCTCTTCTGTACTGTCCTTTACTCTATTCCCGTGCCTCTCCTTTCTTCCCCCTTGCTTTCCCCTTTTTCTCACCTTCACAATCTCATCCATCCCTCTGTTTCCCTCCCTCTCCTTTCCTCTATGCTCCTCTCGTACCTTTCGCTTCCCCCTTCCCTCCCCAGTCACCTCTCGTCACAAGACCCACTCACCGACGGCAGCTCTGGACGACACCAAAAACACCCAATTAACCTAACACTCAAAAGTATAACCACACAGTCAAGAGTTCGAGTCACACATACACACACACACACACACACACACACACACACACACACACACACACACACATAGACACACAGACCTCCAAGGTCCGAGGGAGGTGGTTTGGAAACAAGACGCCATTAGGCGGTAATTACTAGACAACATCCGAGGCGCTTCATGTGCATCGTAGAATTAAGCTAGAGGGAATCTAATTGTACGTATCCAATTAAGAACAGCAATCAAGATCACATGTGAAGAAGATCTTTTCTGAGCAAGACACTTCATCTCTGACATCTCCAGCTGCCTCGGCCGAGACACCGGCACCAGGCTAATCTCGTTTTAAGACAGGCGTGTCTGTAATGATCAGTGAGCCTGCAAGTGACACAGTCATTTACTTTTATCAAGATATTATACGTCAGCCGCCTGGTATGGTCATTAGACCCCCGCCTGGCTTGGGGTCTTTGTTTTTATGGGGAAGACTCTGGCAGATGCATGGGTCCCTGACACGGCTACAGGGCCTTCTCCTCCTCCTCCTCCTCGTCCTCCTCCTCCTCCTTTCTTATATATATTATTATGATTACTGCCGCTACTACTACTACCACTACCACCGCTACTACTACTATTACTACTACTCCTTTTATTATTATTATTATTATTATTATTATTATTATTATAATTATTATTATTATCATTATTATTATTACTTTTTATTATTATTGTAAATATCATTATTATCATTATTATCATTATCATTATCATTACTGAGGAAATGAGTCAGTACCTTGGTGGTTTTGATGCATGGGACCGAATCCTGGTGTTGTGGGACTCGAATGCAAGTGTGTTTGAGAATGTGGGGAAAAACGTGTCGAGTTGCGTGTAGAAAGAAGTCATGAGATCGGAAATCCATAGCTTAGAAATAGGTGCCTACGTAAGTATATGCGTGTGCATGGAGTTAGATGCCAGCGGGGTTTATTGGAGTATGAACTGATCGACAGCTGTGCAGAGGAGAAGTCGTTGGATGCTAATGTGCAGGTGAATTGTCTTGATTATCCCTTGGTGGAGGCAGTTATGAAAGCTATGGTCGGTAGAGGAAAAGAGAAAATGATGTATGAGTAAAGTAAGGGGTGAATGTGAGCGAGTTGGGAAATGAGGCCTGTGTGTTGACATGCCAAGGGAGAGTCATAGTGAGTGGTGGGGTAAAAACAAAAGAGAGTTCTTAAAAGCCTTGCATAAGGGGAAGTGTGGCAAAGTGGCAGGGAGTGGATGGGATTGCAGAGTGGCAGGGAGTGGATGGCATTGCAGAGTGGCAGGGAGTGGATGGGATTGCAGAGTGGCAGGAGTGGATGGGATTGCAGGTGAGTTTCTCAAGAAAGGATGTGCTGATAATGTGCAAGCACAGTGCCCCTCTATAATCATAATGAGGAGAAAAATTAATGTTAGAACTACAAAGGATTGAGTCCGTTTAGTATACCTGCTAAGGTGTATGGGAAAGTGGTGACCGAGAGTGTAAGGGTATGCACAGAGCATCTGACTGTGGAAGAACAATGTGGTTTCAGGTGTAGTAAAGGACATGTGTAATAGGTGATTGTTTTGAAAAATGTGATTGAAAGGACTTGGAGAAACAGAGAATTAGTTTGTGACGTTCATGAGTATGGAGAATTCATGACAGAGAGTCCTTGTAACAGGAGTATGGAGAAATCGTGATAGATAGTCCTTGTAACAGGTGTTGGAGGAAAGCTGCTAAATGCGAAGAGGGTGTTCCGTTGGAAAAAGTTAGGTTATGTGTTCGAGTAGGATGGGAGGAAGGTGAGTTGTTCTTGATGAAGGTGGGTTTACATTCAGAGAATTTGATGTCACCACGGTTGTCTAATCCATTCATAGACGGGGTGTTGGGGAGGTGAATGCGGGGGTCTTGGAGCGAGGCGCGGGTCTACAGCTTGTTGGTGGCGTGGGGAAAGAGATTGGAAGGTAAGTCATCTGCTGTAGGCAGATGACACATCTCTGATGGCAGGCTCCAGAGAGAAACTTCGGAATCTGGTGCCTGGCAGAGTCTGAGGGAGAGTGTGTGGAACGAGGAACTCGAGAGTTTATATGAATGAGAGAAACGTGTTCAGGTGAGCCAAGGAGGCGAAACTGGATTGTTTAAGTGTGAGTTTGAATGGGGGAAAACCTGCAGGAAGTGAATGTTTCAGATAAACAGAAGTGCCCGTGGTTGTGGATGGAGCCACAGAGCTGAAGTGAGGCACAGGATGGAAGTAGGAGCTAAGATATTAAATGCATGTGAAAGAAATATGTGTGGAGGCAAAGGTGGGGATGTTTGAAGTTACAGTATTTCTGACAATTTTACTTGGATACGAGTCTTAGGCTGTTCATGCAAGGGAATGGAAAAGGAGGATGTGCTGGAAATAATATGTTTAAAGACGATCAGTGATGTAAGATGGATTGATGGTGTAAGATATGACATTGTGAGAAATTGTTTTCTGGTGGTGAGCCCAGTCTGATTGAGAGGGCACAGTTAGGATATGCCGAAATGGTGAGTGAAGAAAAACTAACTCAGAGAATATTTATTAGAAGTGGAGAGAGGAAAGGGAAGATGGAATGTTGGGGTGAAGAAGGGTGTGAGGTATCAGGGCTTGATTATTCAGAAGAGCGCGAGGCATCTATTGGGGAGAAAAAATTGTGTCGATGTGACATATGAGATAAGGAGATGAAGCACACTGTCCTTGTCAGCCCTCACGATTATCACCTGGCATAAAGTAAGTCCTGGTGTCATGAAGTAAGTCGTAAAGTAAGTCTTTGTGTCATGAGGCTAAATTCTGGTGTAGGAAGTAGGTCCTAGTGTCAGAAGTGGGAGAAGGAAGGGGAGGGAAGAGGCCAAAAAGATGATGGAAGGAGGCTGCAGGGAATCGGAGCCTGAAATTTTAGGAAGTTGTGAGGCAAGCATGGGATGGAATGATCTGGATGTATGTGGTACACGGGGGTCGACGTGCTGTCAGTGGCTTAGCGGTCAAAGTGAACAATGGAAAAGTGTGTGTGGCTTAACTGTGAATGGTAGACTCTAGTTTTAAATCCTTAGCCGTGTCAGCTAGAGAATGGACGTGGGTGCTAAAGCCATTGTTCTTGACGCTACTTCGCTTAGGCGGGAGAGCAGATATAAAGTATAAGAAATTTTATCATTATTATTATAATTATTATTATTATTATTATTATTATTATTATTATTATCATTATTATTATTATTATCATCATTATCATTATCATTATTATCATTATTATTATTAATATTATTATCATCATTATTATCATTTGCTAGGTTGTCTTTGAGTCTCAGATTAAAGAGAAGGGATATGAACTCTTGTCATTTTTTGAGTTTACAACGTCCTTGTTTGTTCTGTGATGCATGTGTGAATAATGTTAAATTGAAATAAGATATTTCCTATTTCATTGTATTTTCTGAAAGCATAATGAAACTGTGTAGTTTTTGTATCATCTCTGAAAGCATAATCTTATTGATATTATAAATAAATTCGTTGGTTTTTTTTTACTCTCTAATTGAATTCTCAACGAGACAAACAAGTTCTGGAGAGGATTCTGGTCGAGGCAAATGCGATCTGATAGCTTCATCTCTTCAGAGGACACGATTCCCCTGCTGTTCATCTGCAGCGTAAACACGTTCCCAAATCCGACTCGAGACGTGGGTTAAAAGATCATTCGTTGGCGTGAAGGTCTCGAGGACTGAACGACCCCGGCCGGGCTGACGCTCCAGGTCTTCATGCTTCATAATGGTATGGCCTCCCTCCACGGGTACGACCAAGGAGGGAGGGAGGGAGGAAGGTGTGAGGCTGGAGGAGCACAGTTACATTGGCCTTGTCAGGCCGGTGACGTTTCTACGATGTTGTAGACTTCGGTGACATGGTGGGTCCTGTCTGTGGGTACCTTGGTGGAGATAAAAGCCGCTGTTCTCGGTCCTCTCCTTTATCAGACCGGGATGTGGGTGAGGGGAATGCCATCCTAAGGAATGGAGCTTATTCCATGTGTGAGCAGACTGGTGCACCATCGAGGGTTTGCAGCCGCTGCTGCTGTCGAGGAGAAGGTGCAGAATGTGCAGTATTCTCCTTATAGCATCCAATACCCTTATTGCTTTTCACTTAGTAAGCCTTGAGTACGTGTCTTTGTTGTCATGAATGGGCTCGTATATCACTCGTATTGTATCTGTACAATCGCCAGTCTCTGTCGTTTATCCATTCGTCAGAGGTACAGTCCCATAAGTTACACCGCGCTGCCGTATGATCACCGCTCGTCTTTTGTCAGCAGGAGGCATCACTTGCCTTAGGCTTCCTTGGAATGTTATACCTCAGAGACGTTGATTTCATGCCTTGCCTTGCAGGCGTCAATCTCACCCCCAAAAGAGGTCATAGTGCAGTCGTAAGGTGACATTCTAACACACACAGGGCCTCGGACACCACCCTGAGGCGCGCCAGTTCCTCTTAAGCGGTTGTCTGAAGCTGTCTTAAGTAACCACAACCCTGTGAACATGTCCGTGCAGAGGTGGCCAGTCATTAAGGAGGCGTAGAATGTTTCTGTAGGAAAGGAATGTCTGTGAAAAATTGCTTTAGTCTGTGATGCCACTTGCGGTCAAATGTGCCTGCGAAGTCCAAATCCGTGAGAGAGGATTTTTGAGACTCGTTCTGTATTGTGTCGCCAGGTACTAGAGAGACCGAGAGGGCCAGCTGCTCATTGCCCCTCCCTGAATCCATCTGCCTACCATGTGATGAGAAATGATGATGGTTTGATATGCTGGGAGATCGTACACTCTGGTGGTATTTTACCAGGGATGATCAGTCAGGATATCACTCTGTAGTTTCTCCATTTCTGCCTAGCAATTTTTACCTCGTGAACTGGGACTTTTTGTGTGCCTTTTACCCCCACAAGGCTAACCACTTGTGCCAGTCAGGTACCTTAGAATAAAAGGCCGTACTAATTGATAGGAATACACTTGTAGAAGTCATGGCCTTAATTCACCTGTCCCTGTAGCTTCCTTGGCATCTCTTATTTGCAGAAGATTATGCACATCTTCCCGGTCAGACAGCACGATTATCACAAGTATTGAAGTAAGTCATGTTGTCGTAAAATAAGTCCGAGTCTCATGAAGTAAGTGCTGGTGTCATGAAGTAAGTCCTGGGGTCACGAAGTAAGTCCTGGTACCATGAAATAAGTCCTGACCATACCAATGGCTCTGGTATTATTTCTGGGACTTGATCTTCCATCTTCTCTGTAAGATCCGAGGTACCCCAAGCGGGCCTTAGCCAGGGTCAGGCGGTGCTTGTAGCCATTTCTGCTTAAGCTTAATTTCTTAACTAGTGTCTCCCTGCCACTCTGAGAGGCGTCTGTCCGGCGACCGGACCATCTTGTGAAGGTTCTTACCAAAGAGCACGGTAGTTACTTTTGAAATCCTGTGAATGAGCCTGCATAACGGACGGTAACTGAAATACTCGTCCTCAGTGTATAGTTGATGTATTATTTAACCCGACTGTTGTTCCATATGCACCACCAGCCGCCAGATGGCAGCTGGGTTTGACGAAACCTCTTGGGTTAACTCACCTACGTTCATAACCGAAACCTTTGTTAGTGGCGGGTAGTCCACAGGTGCAGTTCT
>JAUTXX010405116.1:2339-13004 GCA_032273605.1 Panulirus laevicauda
CATATCACCCCTCTCTCCAAGACTCTTGCATTTAACTCTCTCCCCACTCCATCCATTAGTAAATATAACAGCCTTGATGACATCACACCCCTACCACAGACCAACCTTTGCTTGGAACCACTCACTCTGCTCTCTTCCTACTTGTACATAAGCCTTAAACCCTTGACAAACTTCTAACTGCATCCAGCAATTTCCTTCCAAATCATACATTCTTAAGAACTTCTACAAGGTACCTCTATCAACCCTATTCTATGCTTTCTCGAAGTCTTAAAATGTCACATACAAATCCCTCGGTTAGTCTATGTACTTCTCATACATATCTTTAAAGCAAACATCTGATATAAACCTCCTCTACCACTTCGAAAACAGAATTTTTTTCCTCCCCAGTCTGATGCTTTATATATGCCTTCACTCTCTCAGTCACTAGTATCCCATACAACTTACAAGGTACACGGAAAAAAATTATACCTCAGAAGTTTGAACACTCACCTTTGTCCCTATTTTCTTTATACAATGGCACTAATATATACACTCTGCCAAGCCTCAGGCACTTCACCATGATTCGTACTAACCAGTCAACAACACAGTCAAGCCCTTTCTTAAGAAAATCAACTGCAGCACCATCCGCTCCACCTGCCTTGCCACATTCCACCTTACAAAAGGCTTTCACCACTTCTCTATCAACCAAACCCCTCTCCAAGACTTTCTAACTTTGCACACCAACCTGACTGAAACACCCTACATCTGCCAGCCTATCATCAAATACATTCAACAGTCCTTCAAAATACTCATTCTACCTTATCTTTTCTTCCTCAATACCTGTTTACAGATGGGATGGTAAGGGAGTCTCAAACAGAGGGGCAAGTATACATTCTATAGAGGATTAGAGGTCCTGGGAAGTGATTAAGTTGTTGTTTGCTAATGATAAAGCACTGGTGGCAGATCAGAGTGAAAAACAGGAAAAGTTGGTGACTGAGTTTGGAAGAGTGTGTGAAAGGAGGAAGTTGAGAGTAAATGTGAATAAAAGCAAGGTTATTAGGTTTAGCAGGGTTAAGGGACAAGTCAGTTGAGGTAAGAGTTTGAACAGAGAAAACCTGGGGGAAGGGAATTGTTTTAGATACCAGTGAGTAAAAATAGCAATGAATGAAACCATGGAAGCAGAAGTGAGTCATGAGGTGGGTGAGGGGGCGAAGGTTCTGAAAGCACTAAAGAATGTTTGGAAAAAGGGATCGCTATCTGGAAGGACAAAAATGGTTATGTTTGAAGGTATAGTTGTCCTATCAATATTCTTTGAATGTGAGGCATAGACTTGTAGATGAGGCTGTGTAGAATAAAGTGGATATGCTGGAAATTATGTTTGAGGACAACATGTGGTAAGAGGTTGTTTGATTGAGTAAGTAATGAAAGAGATTTGGTAACAAAAAAGATTATGGTTCAGAGAGCAGAAAACAGTGTGCTGAAATGATTGGATATATGGAAAGAATGTGTAAGAAAAGGTTGAAAAAGAGGACACACGTCAGACACTGAGGGAACGGGGAGAACGGAGAGACCAAACTGGAGATGTAAGGATGGAGTGGAAAAGATTTTTAGCAATCAGGGCATGAACATGCAGGAGGATGAAAGATGTGCATGGGATACTGTGAACTACAATTATGTGGTAAACAAGTGCTGACAGTGTCAATGGTATGAACCAGAGCTTCCGAAGCATCTGGGGTACACCATGGAATGGTCTGCAGGGCCTAGTTGTGGATAGGGAGCTATCATTCTGGGGAATTACGTATGACAGCTACAGAAAGGTTGTGAGTGGATGTGGTCTTTCTTCATCTGTCCCTGATGCTACCTCACTTACGAAGGAAATGGTGACCAAGTATGAAGGGAAGAAAAAAGTAAACATGTTCATGGCCAGGTTATGTATTTTTTTGTCCTATGATGACAATCTCATTCTAAAAAAGGAACTCTAGAATTAATTTCTGTAATACTTGGGAATTAAATACTGTAACAAAAGAGATGATCTACAAATGGCTTATCTCCAGAATAAAAATATCAGTCACTGTGGAATTAAGGAACCTGTAAACAGTCCTTTTACATTGTGAACCTTCAACAATGACCACATGCCCACATGCAATCGTTCATTAGTGCATGACTCACCCTTAGCTGAGCTGAGTGTGGTTGGGCGGAATCCTGATTGTTCCACTTTGTTCTGTATGAGGTTCTGGACACTTTCTGCAGATTCCTTGACACGCGACAGCAACCCTGCACCACCGCCACCATCACCACAACAATAACCAAACCCACATTAGTTTACACTGGACATAATGAATACCACATGCCATGGTGCTGCATCCACTGTCAACCAGTCTTTTAAAACAAGGCATTACTCTGTATCTTCTAACTTTTACTGTTTTGGTATACTTTATTACATTCTGTTATATACATACACCTGGTTGTTCTCATTATTAAAATTTAGTACTAAGATTTGCAATGCCAAAATATTCTTGAAGATATATGAGGATTTATAAGGATTAACCCTAAACTACATCATGCTATTAGAAACCAAAACTGGTTGTTAGGGTGAGCTCCAAAGCTAAAGATGACACACAGCATCACGTTAGTATTTAAGGACATCAGCCCTTCAACAAATGGACTGCGTCAAAGGAAATGGCTCCACAAATACAGGCCAAGCTTGGTCTTTGTTAATGTCAATGTAGTTATTTTGGATAAATATGAATAAAAAAATAAAATTCTGTTCATGGAAATCTGGAAAATTCTACAAGAAAATGAAGGTGATGAAGTCCACCTTACTGTACTCCCTGGTACACTTTCGGAATATCTTTTCTCAGTCACATTGTTACTAATCAAATACTATATATCTGAAGTCCATCAAAAACAATTGGGTGTTTCAACAATTCTGGCCAAGATGTAATATCTCAATGAAATGTACAGTGAAGGCTATATCAAATATCCTTATGTCTCTTCCTGTTTTCTATGGGGTGGCCATTTCCCAGATGAAAAGAGCATACGATAAAGATAAATAAAAAGGTATAGATACTGTAAAATCTTACAGTTCTATACACTTTTTAAACTATGTACAAAGCCCTTTCTTACATCTCAAAACAGCAGAGCTCTTACAGAATATATTTAAAAAAAATATCAAATTGGTTTCCAAAATATAAAAAAAAAAATTGACACAAGAATTACTGCATTTCATATTCGGCAAGCCTGGCCTGGGAGTAGAGAGACAGAATGTGCATCATTAGAGCAAATACTGTGCAGGGGAAGAGAAATTTATCATGCACTACACCAACTAAGTTAGCCAGTTACCCACATCTAAGTTATACATGACCTGAATAATAATATCTATCTAATACTTAAACTTCAACAAGCAGCCTGGGTCACCAGGCCCTCATTAGAGAAATGTGTTGCAGACTCAGGTGCAGGGCAGAAGAAAGCCTTCATGGTACATAGCCTTCATAGCCTCTATATCAACTATCCATGACATACATCAATTACCCATAAAAGCAATGAATTTCTTGGATCTACTCATGTAGATTACATTATTCATTTACCTGCATTAGCCATTTCTGACTCCTTCATCATTATTCATTATCACTTGATTTTCCCAATCTTATCTAGGCTTTCATGTTACATTATCATTTGCAGGTTCTCTATAATACCCACCAGAATTAATCAGTATTCATTGTAATCCTCCTGATTAAATAAGATCTTTTTCATTATCAGTGGGTTTCATGGTCCCATGATTCATCTTTATGGTGCACAAAGGAGGTTATACATGACTGACCCTAATTAACAAATAGATAAGTTCAAAACTTTATACCATAAAATCTGCTAGAAAAATGATGGAAATAAAGGGAAACATCAACAGAATGCTGAAAAGATATATGAAATATCATTAAAATGGACTACTTAACAACATCAGGTCAAACAATGTCCTGATGTAATAAAAACCATAACAACGTTTGACCTGATAGTGACTTGTACCTCATGAGTCAGATTATGTTTACTCTCATTGATTCACTGTATAATAAAAAATAAAAATAATAAAATATCATTATTCCCAGTTTGTACTGCAACAATTATCCATCTTATCATACTTTTCAATACAGTAAAACATATCTCATAAATTTGGAACATAAGTCATAGCTAAGAGAGCATTAACTACTTATATAATTGTCAGAGTGAAACTAGAACCAAAATTCTGTCAAACAGTCCTCCATCAAATTTCAAACTTTAAGATGATTAAAGTTAAGTTTCACTGTGGTTCATGAGGCCAATATCTACAGCAGCTATCTGACTCTTTGATAATAATAACTAAGACCAAACAGGTGTGAATATTTAGGTTCACCTGCAGAGACCCAATGTCACAAATGGATAGTCTATCAAATCATGTGATTAGTGCAATAACATTATAATTAAGATGAGAAAAATCATGTTCTTCATATTAAAGCAAAAATCTACATACTGCATTTGTCATCTTTCAATCTTTATGGTTCATGCAAATCAAAATATTACAGAAAGCAAATTCTATCATGCACAATCATTCATCCTAAAAGCAAAAGTACACATGCAAACCTATCACATATCTTAAAGTATACATGCATACCACAATTTTCTCAGGGTCACATTTCATGAAATGCACCAAAATGAGCAGTAAGAACCCTTAATATTACAATACAATGTTCTGATGTAACTCTTCTCCTCCTGGGTAGCAGCACATTATTTGTTCAGAAAGAATATCACTGCTTAATAGGGAAAGATCTAATACTTCAAAGTTGTAACATTCACTGTCCTGGTATTGCATTTCTGGAATATAACCCGTGTTGATCAGGCTTCGTGCACAACTCTACTCCAGCCTAATTCAGTCTAAGTACAAGCAAATTTCAGGGAACATGAGCATTTGCTCTCCATCTGAGCCTTTGGTAATCCCAATGACATTATGTTACATTTGTATTTCACTGTGCTGTGTTAACACTCATGTAAGTATTTCAGTTTGGTATATAACATATTCCTAGGGACTTAAAGCATTGAAAATTCTTCAGATATTCAATTACTTTAGGGCAGAAATATCAACTTCCTAAATAAGTCTTTTTCTATGTTCTGTACCTGCCAAACTTTGTTGCTTTAAATTACATCTTTAACACAAAGCACTTCCTTTATTCAAGTAGGAAGTCATATTTAATTCTCACAAATTACAAGTTTCTATAACCTCAACTGTCAAAAGACAAATAACACAATTGAAAAGACCTGCAGCAAATTCTTCTTGATGGTCTGGCTTTCAATTAAAAACAACAAATCTAACATAAGTACAAGGTGCATAATTCACTAGCATTTTTGTACAGTGAATAAAATGGCACAGGGGAATTACACCCAATCATGGCAATCCTGGGTGAAAAATAGAAAATGAAATGAAAAAAATAAAATGAAAAAATGAAATTAATCAAAACCCCTTACGTGTCTGTTGACCCAACTCTTACAGGTAGAAAAATTAAAGAAAGAATAAAATTAAAGTCTTGCTCAGAAACTAAGGAAAGTAATTGCCACACACAAGACCTGGGTCCATGCCCTGGTGAAAGGGACAGGTGACAAACACAGGCAGCTTGCAACATCAGTACCTGATATAATACCTGCAGAACAAATAGAGGGTAACAACATAACAGTAGACAAAAAGGGACGGATGAAGAGAGGTGATGCCTGAAGAATCAAAGAGACAAAAGGCATTTGATTCCAATCTGGCTAACAGACAGCTTCAGGAAGAATCAACCCAGATATAAGAAGAATACTCCACACCAGGACAAATAAAACCAGTGTAGATATGAAACAGCAGCTCATAAGGAAAATAACTTATACAATATCCCAAACATCAGTGGAGCAAACTTTAAGAAGGTTGATTATGTGGAGTTTCTAAGGACAAGTTTATGTAACTGCACAGCTGAAATTAGGTGTAGGAGGAAGAGCAGAGAGGAACATGAGATATCTAGTGAAAGCTATAGTTATAAATTACAGTTTGGCATTACTGAATTTAACAAGACAACTGCTTCTTCATGAGAAAGATGGAACAAGTATCACAGTGAGGATGCGGGAAATGAGTGGAGGGTTCGAGTGATATCATAAGCACAAAAATGAACACCTTTAGAATCTGAAGTGAAATCATTTATGCAGGGAAGATAGATCAGAGCCCTGAGGGACAACTCTATTGATGATATTAGAGGGGAAAGTTGCTTCATTGATGACTACTGTAAATGACTGACAGGAGAGAAGAGAGCAGAGAGAATCAGAAAAGCCAAAGGAAGGAAGTTTAAAAACCAAAATTTTGTGCCACACCCTATCAAATACTTTGGGGATGTTGAGGGCCACAACAAAAGATTCACCAAAGTACCTGAGAAAGGAGGACCAGACATGAGTTACATAAAGAAAGAATACCACTGACAGACCTTCCACCATGAATGCCATACTGGTGATCAGAAAGAAGGAAATATGAATGTTTCAGAAAGTTAGGGAGAATGTGAAACACTGCAGCAAGCAGAAATGAGAGCAATAGGATCATAATCAGAGGGGTGAGAATGGTCTCCTTTCTTAGGGATGGGCTGCAAAAGAAATGCTTACAAGAAGTAGGGAAAAGACTGTTTTTTAGAGACTAAAATGATGAGCAGGAATTAAAGCTGGCTTACAAGCAAACTCACTAGTGACATGAGGAGGAATGCCATCTGAGCCATACACCTTGCCCACTTGAAGCTGGGAGAGTACCAGGAAAACTCTGCACAAGGAAAACATAAGACAGGGTACAGTTTCAGCAGGAGGAGATGAAGGAGGACAAATTGCAGAATCATCCAAAGCAAAATTAGAAAAGAATAAAGTACCAAAATGGGGTGGCTTTATCAACTGGAAAGTTAATCATTAATAGATAAGATTAATAGATAAGATTAAAGAAAAGAAATTGAAATTATTGGAGATGCTTTAGGATTTGGACCTAACAGATTTATCAGAAAAAATGTCACATCAATACACTTTCCTTTTACGAAGGGCAACATTTCATCAGTGAATTCAAGCAGAAATAAAAGAGGCGCAAGATTTAGGAAATGGGCAGACTTTCATAACCTAATATAGTCTATCCCTGATGTGACAGGGACTGAAGCAGAAATAATCAAACCATAATTGGAGGGAGAAAAATCTGGGAGAAGGAATGAAAGGTTTCATCCCAGCCAAGATAACTGCAATATCGTCAGCAAAGCTGGAGGCATCCCAGCCAGTGCAGCAGTGCCTGTCTCAAGGAAAGTCAGCAAAGAAGCTGTGCAGGGATGACCAGTGAATTCTCCAAAATTGCCAAAGTTGGCACTCTGTGGAGGGATAGGGGGTGGTCATGCCCAACTGGAAGTAATAAGAGATAAGACTGCGGGGGTGGAAATAATGTATATATAATGGGATGGTTCAGAGGTTTAAAGGGAGTCAAAGGTGTTGGAAGATTGGTCATGACAGCTGGGAAATTGTGATGTGTTTAATAATTTGATTCAAATCATTAACACTTAAAGGGCCAAATCCATACTTCTATGATTTTCCCTGATGGGTTGCCTCTTCCCGTCCTCACTTAAATTTGAAGGCAGGCTTTCTCAGTATGTAGAGGAGCCTATGTCACAAGTATCTACAATTAGCAGCAGAAAAAATCTTACAGTTTCAGTGACCCAAAAAACACAATGGGGTGATGTGTCTGACCTTGTGGGGACCCTATTCATACTTGTAAAGGGTACTTTTTCCCACAGCCATTTGAAGTGGATGGCTTGTACTATCATTATGTACAGCTGCCTTATGTTACAATCAAGTACAAGTAGTTCTGGGATAGAATACTAAACTCTCAGTTATCTATACAACATGAACATGGAGGTTACAGCCTAATGTATGCCCCACACCCATTAGAGGATAATCAGGGGCACTAATTATGGTGATCATGGTTTGGTGGAAGTTGGACTCTTAGTACTGACAGAAGTTTTTAGTTTATCAGTAATCCACTGGTAGTGGCAGAGAAGAGACACATGTGTATGAGTCAGCAAGTGTCAACAGAAAGGATAAGCCAAACTTATGTGGTGTGCCAGATTTGAATATCTGTACAGCAACAAGTATGGTTATCTACCACATCTTTTTAATATTCTACTTTTCTTTCTAATTCCTTTTAAATGATAAGATTAAAACATTTTTCTGAACTGTATGATAAACCCCAGACCTGGGTACCTCCCCACTCCCTTAAATCTACTACCTCCTTAAACCTTTAAGGTTTAAGGAGAGAAAAAACAAACAAACTGATGTCCCTGTGATTGGAACTTGTCTCACCATTTACTTACCTATTTAAACCCACATCATACCCATACTGTTTATCCTAAAGGATTTACTGGCTTTAATATACTATGCACATTTGTATTAATTTCTGAATATCTCTAATCCTGCTTTTCACTTGCATTACAGCAAAACTTTGTCAACTACAGCCACAAAGAGCATATTAGAACATTTAGGTTCAGTGAAGACTCACTGACAAAAAACAATAAATATGAAAGCCAAAAGATCTAAATGCAATAATGAGAACACATTTTTGTCTAGTCTCTTGTGCATGTTTACTATTTAATTCATATTACCTAAATATGACCCCTAAACCTCCAAGAAAGTATTGACAAAGCAGTAATATAAAATACATAATAAAACTCAGGGGATAAACATCATTTCATACAATTATGACCATGTAATAATGTCCTCTGCTGACAGGATGCTGCACATGATGCCAGAACACTGAACAAGACGCATCCTTTAAAGAAAAAGGCATATTGCTATTCAAGTTAACAGCAGCTGATTAACAACTCACAAAGACACTGTAGTGAAAGTGTGCCAAATGTTATTAGTCAAGGTATATATTACAGATACTAGCATTAAGGTTTCCCTTAGAAGACAAAGATGGTGAAGCACAGATCAACAGGAAGCATGGTTGGAGAGGCAGGCATCAAATGAAATTACCAACCAAAATCATTAAAACATGTACAACTAAGTACAACACTTGACAAACTCAAAGAAACAAGGAATAATCTAAATTGTTAGCCCAGGACCAAAGGTTTCAGTGAAGAAGATTCAGTGTCATATAAGTACCATCAACATAATAACAAATAAAGATGAAATGCATTTTAAAGTTCATGGGAAAATTTCAGGGTTACTTACTGAGCATTAATTACCGCCTGCTTTTCATTAAAATCAAATCGATTAAGGTTATCACTATTCAGGACAATGGAAATGGGTACACATTTATCCATACCTTGACCATAACAACATTAGGAAGGTAAAATTCATGATCATTTCAGAATCCCAAGATACAACAGTTACTGATACACAGTGATTAACTCGCGAAGTATAAATTTGTATGTGCCTATGTCTGTTTCTACTTGATTCATGTAAATGTAAATAGATGTGTTAGCATGTCTGCATCTACATGTGGTGAGAGCACATGCTAGAGTGGGGGCTGCAAAATGCTCATGCTCCTGGCCTACCCTGTTGGTCTCTGTCTTTGATCTTCTTCTCCATATTGGTGGCCTTGTCCTTGGCTCGACCGAGTATATCTAAGCACCATGAGGAGGCCATGGAAGTGGGGAAGGGGAGGGAGGGACTGCTCAGCTCACTGCTTGCTTGGTCTTAATATATAAATCCTCAACACATACACTTATCAACAAATGAACCAACACATACACACACACACAAAACTGATCACGTAGTGCATTACTTTGATTACGTGGTAAACACAAAGGAATTCAAACAGCTACAGACCACTGGGTCTCTTCAAGGCTGTTTGTGATAGAGGAAGATGATGATGATGATAAAAGAACAGAGATGAGACAATCGAAAGTGGATATGTAACTGTGGAAACTACACAAAATTGAACAATATCTATGGTAATACACGTTAGGAACTAGCCAGGAACCAGGGCATTGTGCTGAAAGGTTTTGTGAAATCTACAAGGAAGAAAGTGAACCATAGGTATCTCTGGAATTAGATACACAGAATGGCTCAATATAAGCACGACTCTAGTCAGCCAGCATTTAAAAAGCATAAGAAAGCAAGGAACGTATAAAGTTGGATGAGAAACGAGGAATAAAGTAATTTCTAAAAGAATATTGTGAACCTGGCTGGGAAAAATCTCAAACTTTTCCATAAATTCATCAAGCTAACTTTTCAGTTAAAGAGCAGCTAATTAGGATTAGGGATTCACTGGGAAGAGTTGTTGCAGATGACTAGGAAGAGTTATAGAGGATGAAGTAAGGATACATGAGGAATTGAGAGACAAGTTCAAAAGTGTTTTCACGGTGGAAAACACTATAACCCCAACACAAATGAGATGGACTGGGAAGAGAAAAGAATGTGGGATGACCTGATAAACAGGCTTAAGTTTTTCAATGTCTGATGATGCAAGAAGCAAACACTTCTTTCAAAGTTGTAGGGATAGAACATCGAGAGGACATAACATAAAACCAAAAAGAAACTTGTTAAAAAAAAAGTAATGAAATACTTTTACAGTGTAACTATAGTGGAGTAGGATGTGGTATATGCAGACATTAGAAAGAAGTTTCAAAGAGTATATATCAGCAGATGTTCAAGAGTGTGAATCTCCCTGTACAATACAAATAT
>JAUTXX010405227.1:0-13003 GCA_032273605.1 Panulirus laevicauda
GTGTGTGTGTGTGTGTGTGTGTGTGTGTGTGTCGAAATTGAGGGAGATGTTCACATTGTGTGATGGTTTAAGATGTAGTTCACAAGGGGGAGAGAGAGAGAGGGGGGAAGGGGGGAAGTTATTGTTCATTGAACTCTCATGAACGTGTGTCATATCTATTGACTCATTATTTTCCTCAGACTTGATACACCTTTGTCCTTCAGATGATACTTTCGTAGATATTCCACTCTCGAAAAAGTCTATGTTTTCCTCTCGTGGCTGTGAAACATCTTAGAAAATTAACACCCCCAACAAACACCCTTCCTCCTGTGTAATTCTTTATCTCCTCTTCCTTCCTCTTCTTTATCTCAGGCTGCGTAACGGGAAGCCCCTAGCGTTATCGGAGAAGTTCGAAGTGTCCAGCGACCGCTCGTCAGGGTGGCAGACGCTGCTGATCAAGGGCCTAAGAGAAGAAGACAAAGCTACCTTCACGGCGAAGGGGAAGAATCAACACGGCGAATGCGAAACCACTGTAAGCCACAAGAACCTACGACCACGACTGTGCCGAAATGAGTTGACAGACCCAGAGATCGAATCCGGATTAGCCGAGACGTGTAGAGACAGGATTCGTAGATCGTAGCATGACTGGGGGATTGGGATATGATTGTGTGCAGATAGACTGTAATATGCCTGGGGATTGGGATATGATTGTGTACAGATAGACTGTAATATGCCTGGGGATTGGCGTACGAATGTGTACAGATAGACTGTAATATGCCTGGGGATTGGGATATGATTGTGTACAGATAGACAGTAACATGCCTGGGGATTGGTATACGATTGTGTACTCATCATCTCCAAGTTATGTATGCATTTGATCATTGGAATATTGTGTCATCTCTCTTCACTCATCTCCAAGTTATGTATACATTTGATCATTGGAATATTTTGTCATCTCTCGTCAATCATCATCTCCAAGTTATGTATGCATTTGATCATTGGAATACTGTGTCATCTCTCGGCACTCATCATCTCCAAGTTATGTATGCATTTGATCATTGGAATATTGTGTCATCTCTCGTCGCTCATCATCTCCAAGTTATGTATGCATTTGATCATTGGAATATTCTGTCATCTCTCGTCAATCATCATCTCCAAGTTATGTATGCATTTGATCATTGGAATATTCTGTCATCTCTCTTCACTCATCATCTCCAAGTTATGCATCTCCATCGCTCACAGTGCACCCTGGGAATCCTCGTCAAGCCTCAGCCAGGACGATTGGATGATGCCATTGTCGACTACGCTCGGGACCTCCACCTCACAGTCGAAGTCCATGCCATCCCGCCCCCAACGATGGTCTGGTGAGTGAATGACAGCAGACGAGGATGGACCGTTAGGTGTCCAAGAATTGCTCCCCAATGGATGCGTCCTTGGATCCTTGTTCTCATGCGTTTGGTTTTAGGGGGGTTTAGATAAACCACAGGTAGATGGCATTCACATACGCAGCATATGTGTACGCTCGTACACTGAAGGAATACAATGAGAACAATGGTGGGATGAAGTATTATGAGGAAGTTATTGTCATTTTCATATTGAGATTTAAAGAGGATTGCCATGATTTCTGGATTAGGGTATTAGGAAAATGATAGGTAAGGTTAGGTTAGGTTAGGTTACATGCATCTCGATGATTTATATCCCAACCTGATGTTGAATTATTGTATTCTCTCTACTGATTATGTGTCGTTAAAGCAGAAAATCTATTCGATATCTGTAAAAAATACATTTGTAAGCTTTTATAAGCCTGTACAGTCGGTATGTCCATTCTAACCCAAACGCCACTGACAAAAATATGATCCTCTTCCAACTTGGAAAAAAAAAAGAATTGGAATTCAACCCTCTTGAAGTCGTGCCCTTTAGAATTACCTTGCCTCATGGTATCATTCCTATACAGAACACACACACACACAAACGCCCTTTCCCTGTGGTGTGTCTTTCATTCCCATACAGAACACACACACACAAACGCCCTTTCCCTGTGTGGTGTGTCTTTCATTCCCATACAGAACACACACACACACACACACACACACACACACACACACACAACGCCCTTTCCCTGTGGTGTGTCTTTGTGGTGTCTTTTTTTTCCCCTTTCAGAATAGATGTATTTCCCCTTTCCCGTGGCCTTGAAACGTTCTCTCTTGCTTCTCTCCTCCACCACCACACACAGGACGTTGATGGGGAAGGAGCTCCACGATGGTGACCACTTCGAGTACACCCGCAATGAGGAGAAGGAGGTGTATGGACTTCGTATCCACACGGCCGTGCTGGAGGACGCCGGCAAGATAACTTTCACCGCCTCCAATGTCGCCGGCAGTGCCTCCGGCTCCTGCAACGTCAAAGTGCACAGTGAGTGTCTGATGCAGTGAGGGGTCTGGTGCAGTGAGGCGTCAGGTGCAGCGAGGGTCTGTGGCAGTGAGGGTCTGGTGCAGTGTCTGATGCAGTGAGGGTCTGATGCAGTGAGGGTCTGATGCAGTGAGGGTCTGGTGCAGTGAGGGTCTGATGCAGTGAGGCGAAGGGATTGGAATTTATGAGGTGGAACGAGTTTGAATTGTGGGGTAAGGAATGATGAAGGAGTGGTCGGGTGTTGTTAATGATAAGGATTATATAATAGTGTCTGGATTACAGTAATGTGTGTGCTGGTTTATAGTAGATAATCCAGTAAGACAGGATGTTATCTGATAGATGTTATAGAACCATCGTTGTTGTGATGCTGAGTATATCACAAAGGGACGAGAAGTGAGAGGGAACCTAAAGACAGATTTTTAACGCTGGTTGTTATAATATGTCTCACTTGAAACATGTAATAAGATTTTTTAGCTCGCGTTAGCATATTTCCCTGCTGGCTGTTGTGAGGGAAGGGGAGTGTATGTTGAGAGGGGTAGATAGGGTGATGTCTCTTGTTATACTATCATTCCATAATTTCGTTCCATAATCTCACATATCAAGATTCCAGGATGCTGGAACCCTTCCTTAAGCAAGTAACATCATCATAGACCATCAGGTCTCTCGGTATCAACATTCCATGTGTTCCCACTTCCTTTCTTTTGCTTCTGTCTCAATGGATCTGTGATATTGGATTCGTGTTGATTTGATCTCCTTTGTTCTCTATTAGTCTCTTATCTCTCCTTCACCCCAAAGGCTTCTTCTGATATCTCTCTCCACAACATCATCTCACCGTCTCTTTCTCTCAGTCTCTTATCTCTCCTTCACCCCACAGTCTTCTTCTGATATATCCCCCACCACACAACATCATCTCACCATCTCTCTCTCTTTCTTCTCCTCCTGCCTACAGCCGAAGAGCCATCTGTAACAGGATCTCTGGAGGACCTCAGCTTCTGCCTTGAGGACGACGTGACCTTCACCCTAAGGGCATCGGGCCTGCCGCTGCCAGAGTGCCAGTGGAAGAAGAAGGGCGTCCTGGTCCAGGAGGACGAGCGCCACATCTACTCCAACCCAGAGCCAGGGGTCTACTGCCTCACCATCAAGGACCTGAACAAGAACGACTACGGCGACGTGAGTCTCAGGAGAGAAAACGGGGGATGAAAGGAGGAAACAGAAAACGCGGATGGACAAAGGGGTAAAGAATGGGAAGGTAGAGGAATGAGAGAGAGAAAAGGGTGGCACGCCATGAAACGAGACGGAAAGAGCGTGTAGATGTCAGTGGGTAGGAAATGGAAAAGGGGGCGAGAGGCGGTGTTATAGGGAGGGTTGAGTGAGAGGAAAGGAAGTATGGGAAATACGGAATAGGTAATGGAAGAGGAGAGAGAAATTATGGGACAGGGGTATTTTGGATCCATGTGACAGATTAGACGGAAAGAGAAGGAGGTTTTGAGAGAAGGAGAGCACATATGTGTATGTGGAAGAGATTAGGTAAAGTGTAAGGGGAAAAATTGTGAGTAGGGGAGTAGCAGTTGTAGAAGGAGGAAGACAAGTGCTACAATCTTTCAGTTGTAGTTATGGAGGGAGACGGTGTTGTAGTGTGTGTGTGTGTAGTGGAGTTAAGGACTGAAGGAAATGTATCGTATGTAGGGGTACGGTTGCTACGAGAGAGACAAGGATATTACAGTGTATAGTGCATGGTTGTAGAGTGAGTAGATGGTGTTGTATCGGTTGTAGTGGTTATGGAGAAGGAGAAATGAAGTGTAGTTATGGGATTTGGTTGAGGAGAGTGGGGAAGGATAATATATTGGATGGCATGTGATTGTAGAGAGAGTTGTAAGGTATGTATCGAAAGAGGCTTGGTTGTGGAGAGAAGGAAATGCATGATAGTTGTGGAAATAGGGAAATGATGTAGTAGAATGTAGTCATAGAGAGGGGAAATGTATTGTGGTAGGTGGGGAGTTGCCACAGAGAGTATGGAGTATGGTAATGAGTGGTAGGGTTGTTTTATGGAGAGGAACAGGTAATGCCGTATGTAGGGTGTGGTTATAAACTGGGGGACATGACAGTGTGTGTGAGGTGTGGTGTATCCTCTGTGTAGAGTGTGGTTATGTAGGAGACACGACAGTGTGTGTGAGGTGTGGTTATGTAGGAGACACGACAGTGTGTGTGAGGTGTGGTGTATCCTCTGTATAGAGTGTGGTTATGTAGGAGACATGACAGTGAGTGTGAGGTGTGGTGTATCCTCTGTATAGAGTGTGGTTATGAACTGGGGTTCATGACAGTGTGTGTGAGGTGTGGTGTAGCCTCTGTATAGAGTGTGGTTATATGGGAGAGAGAGGGTTTCTTGCAGTAGATGGATATAGCTATTGACCTGTGGAAGGGTCTGATGTAGAGAAAGGGAAAGGTGGGGAGTGCAAATAATTATGAAGGGAAGGTCAGTGTTGTCCTGTCGAGTTTGACTGTGGGTAGAGGGGAAAAAAAAAAAAGCATCGTGTATAGGGACGTAGTTATGGACAGTTCTTTGTGGAGTATATAGGATCCAGTAGTCAAGAAGTAGTATTGTGTTGCAGTGCTTAGGATCCGATTTTTGAGAAGGGGAGTGAGAGAGAGAGAGGAAAGGGATTACGAGATGTTTTCAGACTAGCCTACAGATAACCCCTTTTGGTGTAGTGAACTACTCTGTAACGAAGTCAAGACGACCAATAGCGGTGGAGTACGTAAAGCAGGTGAGCTGTTGCTCCATCTAGCTTAGGACGGTGTCACTGGGTTTAAAGGGGAAGGCGTTGCAAGGACTTGATTATGGAGAGGGAGAAGAGCATTGTAATGTACAGGGGTGTGGTTTTAGGAGCGAGGGGAAGGAGCGATAATGCACTCGAGGAAGCAGTTATGGACGGAGAGAAAGGAAATTAATGGCTGTAGTTTGGGTGGGGAGGGGGTCGTTGGGGGATGGGTGGTGGTAAGAGATTTTAATACTGGGAGTTTGCGAAGAGAAGAGAGAGAGAGAGAGAGGTTTAGGTGGTTTATTGGAGAAGTTCAGTCATTAAACCAGTATAGAGACATCTGATTGAGAGGGAGTTATCTGGGGACACATTCGAATACGTGCAGATATGCTTGTGTGGCCACGTCCTCTGTATCTAACTTCAGTGCTCTGTCACTGCTTGATACACGGGCTTATAACTTCCTCATCCAGGTGGACACTGTGGCATTTCGATCAAGACTACTTTGTCCTGATTTCCATGTCAAACGTAAGAGTCAAACGTCGAAATCAGAGATTACATTTATGTTTTTTTTCAGTGACTTGTTTCAGTCGTCTGTGAACTGTAACTTCAGGTTTCTCCCAGTTGTACTTTGGGCACTTACTTGGTCATATGCATAAAACCACAGGTAAATGTGACATGACAAGTTCCCAAGTGCATATACTCAATCACGCGCACCAAAGTGATCTCTAACAATACAAGGTTATATCTGTACTCACACGGACACATGTTCATCCCGCCCGTAACATGATCAGATGCCACAGTATTGGTAGTTGGTGGTCTTTTCTCACTGCATGAGTGACCTGACTTTTTACCAGCGTTAACTGATCCAAATCTAACTTTGTCTCTAGGTGACGGCAGTGGCCAAGAGCCTGGTTGGTGATTGCACTTCGACAGCTGAACTCACGCAGAAGAAGCTACCGTGTGAGGTGGTGGAAGGCCTTGATAACTCGACCAAAGGCACTGAGGGAGAAGACGTCACCCTCATTGCTAAGATAAAGGCCTCACCCAGGCCTACCTTCATCTGGTAAGTCGGTGGGGAGAAGAGAGGAGTGAGTGAGTGAGTGAGTGCAAGCAAGGTTCAGAGGGAGAAAAGTGGAGTGGTAACAAGACATGGGAGCCCTGAGTCACTTTTCCCTCCATCTAGTTGAAGGGCCTTCTCATGTCGTACCTTCAAAAGATATTCGTGGAAGAGGAGATAGGGATGAGGAGTGAAAGAGAGGTAACAATAGTGGTATGGAATAAAGGAGTGTTAAGAAAAGGAAATCATATCGTGAGGGCTTTTTTTTTCCCCCTTGCGGTAGGATCTGCCACGTAGACTATTAGTATCTGGAAAAGTCCTTCTCCTGTGCCTTCCTTTCATCTGCTGAGTCAAGAGGTTTTAGAGGCAAAGGAGAGAAGGACTGGGAAAGCTGATGGGTAGTGGGCTAAGGACGCGAATGGTTAAGGTAAGGCTTAGGAAGGAGAGTAGGAGAATGAGACACTGATAATATGAAAGGTGATTTTTAGGGCTGTAGTTCTTAACCTTAAATACTGACTTAAAAGATGATTTTAGGGCTGTAGTTTTTAACTTTCAATACTGACTTAAAAGATGATTTTAGGGCTGTATTTCTTAACCTTAAATACTGCTTCGAAAGATGATTTTAGGGCTGTAGTTCTTAACTTTAAATGCTGACTTAAAAGATGATTTTAGGGCTTTAGCTCTTGACCTTAAATACTGCCATAAAAAATTAAGTGTGACCTTATGGACATAACATATACAAGGATTTCTAACGTATGTCATTCATAAATACATGTATCTAACCGTGCTAAATGATTTTGCCGAGTGTTCGCGCTGTTAAATGATAAATAACCCTTTTAGATTTCTAATGGTAGTTCCCAATCTGTCGATGTCATTGGTGATGTTAACCCTCTTAGAATCATCAGTGGTGTATCCCAGTGTCGTTGAGTTCATTGGTGTTTAAAAAACAAAAGACCTTCTTTATCCAGCATGTTATTCTTGCAGCCACGCATCGTCCACACACAGGCTGATATTCGTCTTGGCATTTTTTTTTTCTTCTTACCCTTCTCTTTCCATCCTCTCGTTCACCTGTGTATCCCAATGTCCCCCTTCTCCCCCTCTTCTCTTCTCTTCTCTTCTTCTGTGACCCAAGTCCCACTTATCTCACGTCTCGCTCATCCCTACCCCCCATATTTTCCACGACCAGGACAAAAGATGGAGACGTATGCGAGGCATCAGGCAGGGTGAAAATCGAGATCAAGAAAACATCGTATTGCGAAGCCACCATCTCCCTCACGTTGGTCGAGGCCTCCTCCGCAGACTCGGGCCAGTACCGCCTCAAGTTCAAGAACGAACTCAATGAGATCAGCACGGAGACAGCGCTCATCGTCAGAGGTAAAAAAAAAAAGAGTTTGGGCGGGTCGTCCATAGTGAGTGGGAGGTCGTGTCGCGTAGAGTTTGGGCGGGAGGTCCATAGTGAGTGGGAGGTCGTGTCGCGTTAGGGGTGAAGGCAGGGGAAATGGATAGCCAGGGCGGGTAGGTTTAGGTAGGGGGTATCATTAGAATGCTATGGGTTAGGGGAAGGGATAAGGAGGGTGGTAGGTTTAGGTAGGTAAGGGGTTGTCATTAGAATGTTATGGGTTAGGGGGAGGGGTAAGAAGAGGGAAAGGGGAAGAATATATATGTGGTGGGTAGAAGGAGACAAATAAAGAGATGGAGGAACGACAGTGATGAGAGACGGGGAGTGATAGAGGTGAAAGTCCATTTTTTTTCTTTTTTAATCTGATAATTCCTCGTGGCTTCTGTGAATGATTCATCGCTTAATAATCTTTGGAAATCACGGGTTTTTCTTTGGTTTTTGTCTACACAAAACTTTGGAGTTGAAGCGTCGTTAGAATTTTAGCTTTGTGAAGAGAGTTCTCTCTCATTTTGATATCCATATAACGGAAGGAGACATCAAAGGTTGTTGTTGTTGTGTTGTGAATTGCGTAAACAAGCCTGGGATAATTTCATGTTCTTCACAACTGCTTCATTGTATGAAAGCTCCCTAGAATGATTATTATATGGTGTCTTAGACAACTTGCTTGGAAGCCAGTCTGTTTTCTTAGCAGTTTTTATACTGATGGAGAAGCAACAGGTACAAGGTGCTGTATGAATTAGAATATTAATTCTGGTCTGCTTTCCCATTATGCCAAGATAAGACTACTGATTACATTTATCAGATTATCCTATTAAGAAATAAGATAGTGGTGATAACAGGTGACCATCTGGTCGTTTGATTGTTTCCTTAATCACCGTTGACGTCAACCATTCCCAGATGTCATCAAACAGATGGTTACAATGCCTAGGGTCGTTAGTCTGAACTCAGCTGCAGGTATTGGACAGAACTATGGGCAGTCCTGTTTACCATGACGCCTCTGGTGAATGCTCATTGCTACAATTGGTGACGAGCGGGTCAAATTAGGTCGGTGCTAAAAGCCAAGAAATTCAATGACCTTTTTTTGGATATCTGCCTTTGTGGATATACTCGTCTATTGGCACATTTGTCAAGTGTTTGCCCAGATTATGCGTATAATTCGAGGCATGAGTAATATTTTTGTCCATGTTTGGTTTTTGGTATTTTGTGGGTTTTTTGTTGTTGTTCTTCTGAACTTATATGCACGAAGTGAGATTACCTTTTCTTGAGGATCTTCGTTGGTTTTTTCAAACTTAAGGCAAAGGTTGGACATTTTTTGTGTTTTGAGTATATGTTTCCTTGAACTTCTATAGGTATATGTATATATGTATACATAGGCTTCATCTTCTCATATCATAATGTACATTTACGTGTATGAAAGTGTTATGAATGGAGTTCTTGGATTCATTCAATGAAGGACGCAATGAATGAATCAGTTTGCTATGTGAAGTGTGAACAGTTAAGGAGTATTCTTACAAATAAGGAGATTCATGTTTCAGTAATATCCTGGAGATGGGTTGATGATGGATTGAGAAAGAGGAAGACAGATCTGTGATAATGTAGAATTTGTTGTGTGTACTTGTAACAACCCCATCAGCTTAGGAATCTGGTGATAATAGGTATATAGATAGACACTGATAACCCTTATTTTTTTTCTCTTAATCTTTGATGTATCTCTTTAATGCCCCGCAGAGGAATGTACCTAGTCCAAGACCAACCCCATCTTTTAGTTTAGGGATCAGATGATGACAAATATATAAATAGGCACTGATAACCCTTATCATAGATAGATAATTAGACACTGATAACCCTTATCATGGATAGATAAATAGACACTGATAACCCTTATCATATTTTTCTCTCTTAATCTCTGATGTATCTCTATAATGCCCCACAGCGGAACGTACGAAGCCCAAAATCGCGAAGAAGCCCAAGGATATGGAGATCATCGAGAACAAAGGTGCCATGTTCGAAGCCAAGATCACTGGTTACCCCAAGCCTGAAGTGAAATGGTGAGTTGGTCTTCGCTTAAGTGGAGAGGTCAGATGGGAGATTATAATATACACGGGTGGGAGGGTCAAATGCTTCGATGTAAGGTCACTTTCCCCCATGCGATTTCTTGGCTACGGATGAGAAAGGAGGTCAGTCAACATCATCCTCCTTCATTAAGGGAATTGGTTAACCCGTGTTGGTTGGGTTTTAAGGCCCGCCTTCTTGTACTTTGTCCATTGGGTGCTTCCCATACCCTTGTCTGCTTGAGGGTGATGGTCACATAACCCCTTATTGGCTAGGTTATTCCATCGTCAGTTGATGGAATAGAGGACAGACGGAATCTTGTCCCGCATCAGTAGGGTACATCCTGCCCTTGCTGCTGAACGTAGCGCACAGCCTTGGAGTTGCAAGAGCCCACTGGGATCGTTAACTAGCACCCCTACCATCAGCAGCATTAACCCCTTAACCACCAACTACCAATCGGATCGTTAACTACCACCCTTTACATTATCATCATCATCATCTTCGTCGTCCAATCTTTGCGCCAACTAAGAGTTGTTTATCTTCCGTGCTCCCCTTCCTCCCTTAGGTTGAAGGACGGTCGCCAGGTGTACCCGACCGATATTATTGACACGGGTATGACCGCCGATGGCTTCTACTACCTGGAGTTCAAGGTCGTCACGCAGGAAGACTCCGGCCACTACACGGTCCACGCCGCTAATGACGAAGGCACTGCTGAGGCCGAGACGACGCTGACCGTCGTTTGTGAGTACCTCCTTCTTCACAACAACAACAACAACAAACCACTCCTCCTCAACAACCAACCAACCACTCCTCCTCCAACATCAACAACCAACCAACCACTCCTCCTTCTTCTTCTTCTCAACATCAACAACCAACCAACCCCTCCTCCTTCATCCTCCTTCTCCTCCTTCTTCTTCAGGCGATGTTTACCTCCTCCTCCTCAACATCAGCAACCAACCAACCCCTCCTCCTTCCTCCTCCTTCTTCTTCTTCAGGCGATGTTTACCTCCTCCTCCTCCTCAACATCAACAACCAACCAACCCCTACTCCTCCTCCTTCCTCTTCCTCCTCTTTCCTTCCTTCCTTCTTCTTGAGGCGATGTTGGCAAAGACCCTGAACTCTGACATGACCCCGTGGGGATAAGTCATGAATAACTGATGGTTCTCATTGTCTTCCAAGTATCATAAAATTATCATAGGATTTCGATCTTATTTCAACGGCCATCTTTCATTTTTTCTTTCTCACTCTCTTTTCTTTCTTCAGCCCCGCCCTCCAAGCCTGAGTTCCTGCAGAGTTTACGCGCCAGCAAGGTCATCCTAGGTTACCCCGTCAGGATGGAGGTCAAACTTGGTGGCTCACCTATGCCGGAAGTCCAGTGGTAAGTAGGTCTTAAAATTAGGTCACTCGAAGAGCGTTCAGATTTTGACCTATCACCTATCCTATGAGGTCTTGATAGGGGTCGCAGATGTATGAGGTCAGGTTTTGGGATTTTTTAAGTTTAGAATGAGTGAAAACTAGAATTAAGTCTGATGAAACTATACAGATGGTTTACAATCGTTTGGACAGGAATGGTTTAAATTCAGTTCACACGATGGTACGAGGTGATCAGGGTTCGAGGGTGTAGTGAAGATAATACGTAATGCTGTGAATGGATGGAGACCCTTGGTCTCTTATGGTAATACGTAACAGCACGTAAAGTAGAACAAAAAAAAGAAGAAAGTACGAAGCGTATTTGTAATAGTTAAAGATCATGTTGAGGACTGAATATTAGTTGTAAGAGAAAAAGAAAAGTACGAAGCGTATTTGTAATAGTTAAAGTTCATGTTGAGGACTGAATATTCGTTGTAAGAACCGCTTTTGCAAATGTAGAGATTCAAGTCTCGCTTTTGACACGAGTTGACGAATCAAACAAGAGTTGGGAAGTGAGTGACATGGCTCCGCTTCTGTGTACCAGAGTCACCTCACTGTGTTGAGGGGAAATTTTCAGTGTAGTGTGGAGATCCACAGAGGATCTCAGTGCTTGAAATCAACACCACTTCAACTATGATTATCCTTCCGGACTCTCCCTCTTGATTGTACAATGGATGGGATGATGTTACCCATGATATAAGCACTGCATTGTAGTAGTAGAAGGGAAAGTATAGAATCCGTCTCAAGGAACATGGAAGGTTTATTTGGCATTCATGTAGGATTACAGCATCGCTTCACTAAAGACTATGACTAAAACTAACGTCATTCATTTTTGTGTACACTGTTTTCCTCAAGATCTGATAATACTTTTTGAGTTCTCACAGGCACTCGGTACCTCCATAACGAGTAGTTACGTATGGATTACCTCGTTACCTCCATAACGAGTAGTTACGTATGGATTACCGATGCCCCACGAGTGAGTTCTGACAATCCTCCTCCGTCAATCGCCAGGCTGAAGGACGGGCAGCCGCTGAGCATCGACGGCAAACACTTCAAGCAACTGGTAGAACCTGACGGTACGGTATGCCTCCAGATAGACTCCGCTACTCCAGGGGACATGGGCGAGATCACCTGCGTCGCCAGGAACCCCGAGGGCGACTCCAAATCGTCCGCCACCCTCTCCGTCCTCGGTGAGGTCCTACTTGAAAGGCTAGGTTCACGTTTCCTTCTTCCTCCATACTTGAAAGGATAGGTTCACGTCTCCTTCTTCTTCCTCCAATTGGGCGACATTTGTGACGATGAGTGTCATCGAGTTTTACGTCATTTGGAGTGGGACTCGATGTGTTCTGAGGACGAGTCTCGCCTCCAGCGTTTGCATAGGCCATAGGCATCCGGCCTCGTTGCCAAAGGCTGGGCCAAGGTCGGAGTTAGTGCCCTTTTCAAAAGGGTGAGTGGCGTGTGATTCACAGTGATTCACTCCCACTTGAAGACTGATTCGAGTTTATGTCTCTCCCCTCAAGAGCTTAAATCTTTGTTTCTCAAAGACTGATTAGCATTTCTCCCCATCTTTATAGAGAGAGAATGTACGTGTGAACCAGCGCCTATGCTTGCTTGTATCGCCTCTGTCTTAAAGCAAAAAATCTATCCTTCTTGCCAACACGCATCGCTACACCTGTTCTTAAAGAAAAGTAACTTCAAACCTTTCCCAACTATCATCATCATCATCATCTTCCTTTGAGCTCGTCTTATTTCTTAGAGCCTTTTCAGTCGCTCCTCATCTCCCATTTCCATAAGCCTCTCTACTTTCACAGCCTTATTTTTAAGTCATGGATGAGACACACTGGTGATAACCCCATGTTTAAGGGAGTTTAGTATCCAACGCTTTGGTAATACTATTCATAGTATGTCTACTATAATCTATTGCAGAAATGTGATATA
>JAUTXX010405336.1:0-13002 GCA_032273605.1 Panulirus laevicauda
AGCCCTCAAAATCCTGTTCACTCCAACCTTCGATCTCCAATTCAGTCATCCCCTTCTTTTTGTCCCCTCCACTTCTGACACATATATCCTCTTTGTTAACTTCTCACTTATTCTCTCCATATTCCCAAACCATTTCAAAACACAATCTACAGCTCTCTCAACCATGCTCTTTTTATTACCCTTAAGATTACTTAGTCGGTCAACCCTACTCACACCATATATAGTCCATAGACATTTCATTTCCAACACACTAACCCTCTTCTATACATTTACATTTATGAAGTGTGTCTCACATTGACACAACACCACTGAGACTATTATACATAACTTCAAAAATACCCATTTTCACCCTCCCAGATAGTGACTTTTTTTTCACGCATTCCTCAATACCTCCAGAACCTTTGCACTCTTTACTCACCATGTGACTCGCCTGAGCTTCTGTGATTCCTTTCAGTCATGTCCACTTCCAGCAGTCTGAAACACTTCACTTCCTCAAAGTTTTCTCTATTTAAAGCCACATCCCAACTAATCTGTCCTTCTCTAATGCTAAACCTTGCTTTTATTCACTTTCACCCTCAACTTCCTCCTTTCACACACTTTCTTAAACTCAGACACCAACTTCTGCAGTTTCTCTCTCATATTTGCTACCAATGCCATGACATCAGGAAGCAACAACTGGCTCTTCTCATAGGCCCCTCACCCCCAAGAGACTTCATGCTCATCCTTCTCTCCAAGACCTTTGTATTTACATTTCACTCCACTCCACAAGGTAACACAAGGTAACATCATATACCCCTGCTGTAAATGCACCTTCACCTAGAGCAACTTTCCCTCTTCTCAATCCAGCTCACACACATGCCTCATTCCCTTGTATGGGTTTATTCCCCCCCCCCCCTCCATAACATAAATGTTATTTTACACTAAACAGTTGCAATCCATCTTTTACACAAACAGTTATACATTCTATACCAGTTGAATAGAAGTATAAAGTACAGGGAAAAGTGAAGTTAAGACAGTCAAACTTATCTAAGCCACAACTTAGGGCTCTAGCATAACAGCCCCTCTAGCTTACATCATTTTAACGTAGATGGCAGTTCTACTTTACCGCTTAAATATGTCACATATCATCACTCCTTGCCAGATATTTCCATAACATAATCAGCTTCTAAATCTGTACTATTATGAAGGGGAATACTCTATGTAAGCTTGCATAAGATATACACTGAATGAATATACTTGACCAGGGGGTTATAATAATTAAACAACAAAGTCCCATATGGGCTTAGATATTTCTGTCTGGGTAGCTGATCAGTGGCATAAGAGTGCTTTTGGATCCCAAACCAAGTTGTGAGAGTAGAGGTGAGCTCCCCATTATCAGCAGAACTTGTACTTCATGAAAGTCGTAGTTCTGTTCTGAATGAAAATCTTGGATCTGAATGCAAAGAAAACCTCGGATTGAAGATCATGTAACATCACATTCAAACTGAACAAGTTAAAAAATGATACTCTTCATAAGAAATAATGTGCCAGTGTTATTTGATGGGAACCCCATGTTGTATGGGTGATTAAGATTGATTTTTATGAAGATAAAAGTAGGATTAGGGATTTAACAAAGTGGAGAATGAAGTTCATAGATATGAAGTTTGAATAATTGATGAACTAAAAAGAAATAGAATTGTGAATGTTTAGTTGTACAATGTGTTATTAAGGAGAATCAGAGTAGTTAAAGTAACTTTCATCACACCTTAATCATATCTGAAATATTGCAGAGAGAATTTACATAAATAAAAACCCTACAGTACATGGTTACGGTGATTAGGTCTGGTATTCTGTATCGGGGATAGCAAAAATGATGGAAGGATAGAGTGTTTAATTCAACAGTAATTGTAAGAGAAAGTTCAGTATATAATGAAAATTTCTTGCCATCAAACATGGCTGTCTACCAATATCTCTAATGGGAAATTCCCCATGGGGGATGATGACAGAAAAGTTTCCCAGCTTTCTTGTTGAAACATGACTTCCTAGTATTCTCCATCCTCTTCAGTTTTCCTGAATCTTTCCCCATCATATTCCTTCATTTTCTCCTTTCAGAATGCTAGCTGTCTTCCCTGTATTCTTTTTCCTTCACTATCATTCTTGACTATTTATGTCAATTTCATGCAGCCCTCCTAAAGGTATTTTTTTGACCCACTCTGTGATACCACACCCCTGTTTTCTCTCTCTGACATTGAACATCTCTACACATCAGCATTATCTTGTTGCATTTTCTAACACTGCAAGTATGCTTTGGATGGTTCATTGTTGCTGTGTGAATCATAGATGCTGCTGCTTCATTCTATGTCTGTATTTCATAGATAAGGATTGACAGAACTGCACTGACCCTCATTCCTTTTTGTGTTGCCCCTGTAGCATGACAAACTTGGAAATTGCTTTGTTTGTAGTCATCATCATTAATCTGTCCATTTTCCATCTGTCACTGGGAGTTAATCTTTAACCCACAGATTCGCCTTGGTCATTACTTGAAAAGTCTAAATTACATACATATTAAACTTTATGAATTGCTGGATTTCCCAGCACCTAGATAGTTTTAAAGCCCATAACTGTATTTATTACTTTGTTTGAGCAAGGCTCCTAATACAAAGTATAACCTAAAGCTTAATTTGGCTCATAACTTGCAGAAACTAACACCTTTTCCATGTAACTAAATACAGATGTTTCTTCATATTTTCCAGACAGTATTTCCATCCATTCTTAATTCACTCTGAATAATTGTATTGTGCTGCAGGTGACACTGGTTTTCCATGGAACACTCTTCTTGATTACCATTCATGGTCTGATTTTTTTTCCTTTCGTAATCCTCCCCATTGGAATTTTTTCTCTGAAAAGCTTTCCTTTTTTTCTTCTTTCATAATCCTCCCCATTGTCATATTTTCTCTGAAAAGCTCTTTCCTCTTTTTCTTCTTGCATAATGCCATATTTGTGTAGTACTAAACCTGGCTAAATTATCAGGTTTCTTTCAACAGTTCATCACCCTTCCTAACATTGCACTTCAGTTTGCTACTTTTATTTGTTTTTTGTTACATTGGAAAGTCCACCTCTTCATTCTGCTACCTTTCAAAAACCATCACTATACTATTACTGGTGGCAGTTTTTATATTTACTAGTTTTACAGTTGAAGAATTTTGATGCATATAGCCAGGTATCTTTCATACACCCTATGGAAATTCAGTGAATTCTCATAACCTATTATTTATTTTTTACTGTTTTCACCTTCTTTCTTTAAGAAAGTTGAAATATCCAAATATATGTTTTCCTGCCTGTTTACTTGTATATCCTCCCTTTTCCTTCCAGGTAAGATAGATATCTTGAAGAGGGAATACTCCTTGAAAAACCAGAGCTATAAGATCATCAGTATCCATAATCATACCACCATTGCTGTCAACATAATAGATATTGACAAAGAGAATATCGGTTTCCTGATTGTCCAGGCTCACTCTCAGAATCGATACCTCATTCTTAGTGACACACTGTAAGTACTGGAATAAGTGGAATGTAGAAAAATTTGCTAGATGATGGAATAAGGTAATGTAGATGAACTGTTTTTTCATAAAGCAGAAAAATGAACATGAATTGGCAGACAGCTTAAGAGCTCGGATTAATTTCTTCTTTTTCTTTGTCATATTCTGTTTTGTTTTTTCACCTACCTGAAATGGCTTTAACTCGGACATAGTTTTTGCCTGTGCCTTGTCAATAATTACAAAACAAAGCTTTTTTCTATTATCATCTACCATCATTGCATTCTAGTCGTATATGAGCAGAGCATTAAATGGAAAATATTTTCTCATAAGCCTGAGCATTGGCGGAATGCGTGCATAGTGCCATTGTACAAAGGCAAAGGGGATAAAGGTGAGTGTTCATACTACAGAGGCATAAGTTTGTTGAGTATTCCGGGGAAATTATATGGTAGGGTATTGATTGAGAGGGTGAAGGCATGTACAGAGCATCAGACTGGAGAAGAGCAGAGTGGTTTCAGAAGTGGTAGAGGATGTGTGGATCAGGTGTTTATAGAATATATCTGAGAAATACTTGGAGAGACAGGGGGATTTGTTTGTGGCATTTATGGATGTGAAGAGAGCAGACGAAAGGGTTGATGAGATGTTTCGTGGAAGGTGTTGAGGATATATGGTGTGGGAGGAAAGTATTTAGAATGAGTGAGAAGTTATTATCGAGTGTGTAAGGCATGTGTACGAGTGGGAAGATTGGAGAGTGAAGATCGGTCTTCGGCAGGGATATGTGATGTCCCCATGGTTGTTTAATTTGTTTATGGATGGGGTTGATAGGGAGGTAAATGCAAGGGTTTTGGAGAGAGGGGCAAGTATGCAGTCTGTTAGGGGAATAAGGGGTTTTCGAAGTTAGTAATTTGTTTTGGGCTGGTGATACAGCACTAGTGGCAGATTGGAGTGAAAGAGTGCAGAAGTTCATGACAGTTTGGAAGTGTGTGTGAAGGATGACGTTGGGAGTGAGTATAAATAAAATCAAAGTTATTAGATGTTAGGTTCAGCAGGGTTGAGGGATAGGTTAGTTTGGGTGTGAGTTTGGAGAAAAATTGGAGGAACTGAAACTTTTCGATATATGGGCGTGGAATCGGCGGCACTGAAGCCATGGAAACGAGAGTCATAGGGTGGGGGAGGGGGCGAAGCTTCAGGGAGCACTGAAGAATGTGAGGAAAGATATATTGTTTTCTGGGAGAGCAAAAATGGGTATGTTTTAAGGTCCAGTAGTTCCAAAAATATTATATGGTTGGGAGGCGTGGGCCAAAAATGAGAATGTGCCTACGAGGATGGATGTGCTGGAAATGAAATGTTTGAGAACAATATGTGGTGTGAGATGGTTTGATCGAGTTAGAAATAATAGTGTGGTAATAGAAACAGTGTGGTTGAGAGAACAGAAGAGAGTGTGCTGAAACGGTGGGGACATAGTGAGAGAATGAGTGAGGAAAGGTTGACGAAGAGGATATATGTGTCTGAGATGGAGGGAACAAGGAGAAGCGGGAGACCAAATTGGAGGTGGAAGGATGGAGTGAAAAAGATTTTGAACGATCGGGGCCTGAACATACAGGAGGGTGAAAGGCGTGCAAGGAATAGAGTGAATTGGAACGATGTGGTATACCGGGGTCGACGTGCTGTCAATGGATTGAACCAGGGCATGTGAAGCATCTGGGGTAAACCATGGAAAGTTTTGTGGGGCCTGGATGTGGAAAGGGAGCTGTGGTTTCGATGCATTACACATGATAACTAGAGAATGGATGTGAGCGGATGTGGCCTTCCTCTCGTCTGTTCCAGGCGCTACCTCGCTATCGCTGGAAACGGTGAACAAAACACAGTTTTCAAAACTGGTTTGACCGAGGAAGCAAGTTGGTATGATAAACATCATGACAGTCATACATACGAGAAGAATTTGCATATCACATATAAGGGTGTTTTACTGCCACCACACAACTTACGTGACGTTAAATAACGTAACGTGACGTGACGTAACGTGACGTAACATTACACAAGATATATATTCTACGTTAATATACTGTGGCTCCTCACTACCATCCAGGCTGTCACGTGTTCTCCACTCATGAAATGTGCAAACCTAACGCACAAGTGGAGTGGCACAGGGTTCATAATACGTTATAGTATAGGGCCACACGTTGTAGTGTAGGGCCACACGTTGTAGTACAGGGCCACTCGCTCAGTGTTATTGTATCACTACAGATGACCATCAGTAGATGGTAAGGAACACACGGGCCCATGTACCGTGTTCTGTGGCTGGTCCCTCACCGTATACCACATGTGTTCACCATGTACCGTGTTCTGTGGCTGTTCCCTCACCGTATACCACATGTGTTCACCATCGTGTCACTACTTAACAAGGAACATTTTCATTAATCAAACGTCTACTATTTCATGCTAGTTTCCGATGACCTGGTGTTGTTCCCTGGGAACTGCCTCCGTAGAACTTAAAACTACTACATCTAATACATTTGGCTGCTTACCAACTACCAATATAACCTGTTCCAGATGTCGCAGTGAAGTGACTGAAGTGAAGGTGAAGTGCGAGTGATCGTTCGTTAAGTGACGATCATGATGCAGGATGTGAGTGATCATGTGGACTCCGGCAGCAGCTGAGGAACACAAGACAAGTTAGGGAAAGTCTGGAGGGAAAGAGATTATGAGGGAACCTCCGATCACGGACAGACGTCCACATCTTGGCTAAACCTGAACACAAAAATAAAGAAGGTCCAATGATAAGGAGTTGGAAGAGAAGAAGAAATATTTCATGAAGTTTGGGTAGCAGCGGGCAATCTCTCTTTCAAAATGGGTCAGGTCATAGTTGTTGGGAAAGACACGGGATGTTGGAGAGTCACAGATAAGATGTGTAAGAAATGAAACCAGACGGTCCACCCCTGAGTTAGCAACAACCACACATTTATGCTCTGACGTAGCTAACAGCTTGCCCAATATTACGTGCCCCTAGTAGCTACCAGCGGGGACACATAAGTAGCCAGCTCACGGGATCAGAAATAAAAGTAATATCTCTATAGAAAGGGGAAAGTGAACTCACATTGCGATGTAGGGCGAGATAAATGTCAGAGTTCAGAGTAGGAGCGCTGGTGCGTCAGTGTAGGTAAAGCTTGAACCTCCCCAGCTGTGAGGGAAGTACTCCATACTTCCCCAGCTGTGAGGGAAGTACTCCATACCTCCCTAGCTGTGAGGGAAGTACTCCATACCTCCCCAGCTGTGGGGGAAGTACTCCATACCTCCACAGCTGTGAGAGCAGTACTGCATACCTCCCCAGATGTTCATCCATCCCTAGAGGTTGGTCGGTAAAATGGGTACATGGTTCAGGCTAGATTATGTGTATATGTATTGTCTTCATGGGATGGCCTTGATTAGGACCCCACTTGCCCGTGCCGTCTCTGCTAACATTAGAAGATGTTTGCAAACACACATACACATACCGTAGCCTATGTGCGTATGACTGTGTACGTTGTGTGTGTGTGTGTGTGCGTGTGTGTCATTACAGCAGTGTACCAGTATTAGCCACACCTCTCGACCAGAACCCTCCGCTGTACCACACACACACGCGCGCGCGCGGACCATCCCTTCGCCTCCTTCATATCTGCCTCTTTATCAGGCAGGCGGTCCTCCTGAGGTCATATCGCTTCTGGATGGCGTAGGGCTAGGGATAGACAGGGGCTTAGTGACGTCATGAGTATATTACACCACTCCCGGTTGACCTGGACTTCTTGTGGGCGGAGAATCATGACGTCACGCTGTCGAGCCACATATAACTGGTTGGTGTCTCGTGACGTCAGAGCCAATGTGCTTGGAGCATTAATTATGGCAGACGAAAAAAAGAAGAAAAAATCTGATATATTTGAGACATACTTGGCATCGTATGGAAAGATCCTTAATGTTCTCCAGACAAAATTTGAGTAACTACAGTTTTCTAAGTATAAGTAACCAGAACGCACGAGGGCGCTACGAGGCAAAGCTTGAAAGTAAACAAACTTTTCGAGGGAGGAGGAGCGAGTGAAGAAGAAAACGGCGACTGAAAATGAGTCTAATTCAAACCTAAATCTTATTCCTGAATAAAGCTGTGGTCGTCTGCTGCCCACACCCACCATCTGTTGAGCTACTGTTTAGATGTCCAGACTGATATGGATCCGTTTATCTGTTGGCTAAGGAACAACAGAGGCTTTGTGATCATGGATAGTAGCCCGCGACCCCACATTGACCTGACGTATGGCTTTACGTCCACCAACTGCACGACTTCTGATGATGATGAGTCGCCACAAGCAGAGGAGGATTCCCATCCTCACTATCAGTGGTAGCGTCAGCCCAGTCCTCTCAGGTAAGAGCGTGACGAGTCCAGTAACCACGTAACGCTCGTCACTCCAGCCGTGTGACCAGAGGAAGAGATGCTTCCTCTGGGTGGGGGCAGTCATTCAGGTGTTGTGCCTGGCACGGGCGGCGGTGACGGTGGCTGGGGCAAAGCCCCTCACGGATGGTGTCACACTGTCTGGCTGGCTGGCGCCGCTGACACACCCGCGTCTCACAGCGCCCGTGGTGGGAGCCCCAGCTGCAGCAGCAGCAGCCACCTCCTTCTGTCGTCTCCTCCACCCATCCCATTCCCCCCCTCATCTCGACCCCTCTAAAATAGATTCTTCAATCAACCCCAGCATACGTCTCCGTCCGGCGGCCACAGATCACCGAGAGAGAGACAGAGAGGGAGAGAGAGAAAAAAAAAAAGTTCCTCTTTAACCTCACCAGTATAGAGGAGGAAGAGCCAGGGGGAGAGGGAACCAGTCAGTGTTTGTGTTGGCGTATGGGGGTGTGGGGGTTGTGTGTGGGGCCACACGACAGGGCGTGGTCCTCAGATGACACTGCCAACCCATGTTTTCTCTGCTCACCGCGACAGGTGATGCTCCTGTGTAAAGCGGCGTCACTCGAGGCAACCGTGAATAGTTTACTGGGACGGTGTTGCCACCAGACGTGTGCTCACCCCAGCCTGACACCACTCCTCACCACAACTTTTTTTTTTTCTTTCCTTTTTCACATCTGATCTCCATCCATGCACACCTTGCATCGTGCCTGTTTTGTGATCTTGTTCTTCACATGTGCCTTTCATGCACCTGTTCCTCTCATCTGGTCTTCACTACAGTAGCGTCTGCCACCTGCACACTCCCTCCCCTTCCTCTCACAATTACTTCTCATAGTTGCCTGTCAAACGCGCTCTTCGTATCTACCGTTTTATGTCTTTCCACCACATTTACCTCCCACTCACGACCGTTTCATAGGCACGTCAACCTCGCTCACCACACGTGCACGTTGTACGTCACACTAGCCTGGGGTCTGCCCAGACACTACATGACGCCTGCATCGTAGAGTCGTTGATGTGAACGTTGAAATATTCTAAGATTACACACACACACACACACACACACACACACGTACGTACGTCAGTCAGACTTAGATGGGCAAGAATGTTTTAGGATGTTTGTGTGTGTATATACGACAACCATAACCCATCCCTTGTGACTCTTTAATAATGTAGTTAATTACACATTTGTTTCTCGAGCTGAAGCAAGTGTGAAACTTTCATATTTGATGTTTACTCAGCAGACATCTTTATTTTCGTGTCTACGTAGCAAACATCGTCAGTAAGTTACCTTAACTTCATGTTTTTCCCCGCCTTCATGTTACCCATGTGAAGTGTTGCCAAGCGAGGGTGATCTTGCCTCATCCAGACCCACTGAAGTACTGTCCCATCACACTGGAAGACGTGAACCATAACGTAACGTGGCAGTGGTGGAGGAACTCTGGACAAAAGGTTCGAAATGTTGTTGTACGTGTGTGACGTTCCCACCAAGTCCTTCCCCACCGGCAGAAAGACTTGGAATCGCATCATGAATGCAGATAAACTCTTCGTGCCTCGACACCTGATTCAGGGCGATCACTGAGATGGGTCAGACAAGGTGAAGAACCTCAGGCGAAGGTAACGAGGATCGTGTCAGGATGTATGGATATACCTCGTCAGAATTACTGATGACCCGACTTGTTCAAGATGCGGGCATATGATGAACTCAAGTCTTTACTACCAGTGATGCAGTCACTGAACATAGTGAACGTACAGTGATTGTACAGTGACTGTATGACAGTGTACCTGTACAGTGACTATATGACAGTGTGCCTGTACAGTGACTATATGACAGTGTGCCTGTACAGTGACTGTATGACTTTACAGTGACAGTATCATTGTACAGTGACACTCTGAATGTAGCGTGAGTAGGAACCTACTTCAGGGGCTTTGGCCTGGTGGAGCTGCGTCCTCCGCCTCGCTGGTGATGACACTAGTCCACCTTCATATTAGAGAGCATCCAATTGATTCGTCTTTATCGAGGGATTTTGATCATCACAAGATGTAATTCATCCCTTCTGGGTACTCCATCCTTACTTTCAGCCACCACCAGATTCGCTTCTTACCTCTCTCATACCCACCCAGTTCCCTCACCTGCCCTGCCTCTTTCCCGCCCCCAAGTTAACCCTACCGTCCACACGTCCCCATCCTCCCTACCTACAGAAATCAGGAGTGTTACTTCCCCGTGCCGACAACAGATGGCAGCATCGTGCACCAGGCGGGCCTCCCCCCAACCCTCTCCTTCCCGTGGAGTGATACACCTCACTAATACATTAAGATGTATTATCTCCTCCTTGGCGCAGGTGGGAGGCCTTGAAGAGAGACAAGTGAGCATTTAAGTGTGGGTGTATCTGTGTATGTGACAGATGGTCGACGTTAGACGGGTGAGATGTTTGCGCTGTATGTGTGTACGTGTGCGATGTGTGTGTATATGTGCACGGGAGGACGGCCACCTGAATGATATAGTTGATCTGAGTACGAAGGCGACTGCACGTACTCTTAGGTAATGACTATATTTGGCACACTAGAATGAGACGCCATGTGAAGTGCCCACAGATACGATAATCTATATTGAGGTACATTATTTTGTGTTAAGGTACGATAATACTGGAGTACGATTATTTGCGTTCGGGTTACGTAAGCTTCAATGATAGTCTGTATGTATATATGATAATAATTATAGATACAGTAACATTTATAAGAGTGAGATACTTTATAGTGAAGGATATCGATAGCTTGTACTGTGTTCCAAACCCAGTATTCGTCGTTTATATTGATAATTCAAGACACGATAATCGATAATGGCATTGAATATTGTCGCGTTTTTTACTGACGTGAAACATTAAAAGAGAGTGTGCCGTTATGACTAAAATTTGGGCACGATAATATACCTTGAGATATGATTACTGGATAGAAGAAATTATATATTACTGTCCAAACATAAACGTCTCTCCATCTTGCTGACATTTCTATTAGCGTTCATATCTCTGTTGTTCCTAACCAACCTCCAGGGGATCAGAGATCAGGCAGGTGGATACTTAACGAGAAGAAAGAAAAAAGATGAGTTAAAGTCGAGGTGTACGAGCCAGGCCTTCCGGCACCTTCAGGTCCTCAGCCTCACCTAATGGAAACGACCTACATCCTCCACCTCCTCCTCCTCCTCATCCTCCTCCTCGTCTAATTGTTGAGTCACTTGAATCCCTTTTGGTAGTCAGTGAACCACCTGGGTTGAGCTTTTGTATCCTTTACATTCCTACTTTCCATCTCCTATAGTTTTGCTTTTAACCTTCTCTTCCTGGCGTGCACTTCAGAGACCCATGTCAGAAACACCTCCTGGAGTCTTCAGTTCCCAGAAACCATCTCTCTAATTACGTTCATACCTGCTTTATCTCCAGACACCTACACCTCGACCTGCACGGCTGAGTCTTAACAGATAAATCTCAAGTAGTTCGTAAAGTGGCTTGAAGCCAGTGGTCTGAAACTATTCTCAGTGGTTTGAAATTGTTTTTGATAGTCTGAAGATCCTCATTGGTTTGAAGCTGTTCTTAGTGGTTTGAAACTATTCTCAGTGGTTTGAAAGTACTATCAATTTTTTGAAGCTATTCTATGTGAATTGAAACTGTTCTCAGTGGTTTGAAACTAGTATTACCTGAAGCTTTTTTCTGTGATTTGATTCTGTTCTTTGTGGTTTGAAACTGTGTCAGTGATTTGAAAGTACTGTCAATTATTTGGAGCTATTCTGTTTGAATTGAAACTGTTCTCAGTAGTTTGAAAGTCGTATTAACTAACTGAAGCTTTTCTGTATGGTTTGAAGCTGTTTCACATACCTTGAAACTATTTACGGTAGCTGGAAGACTGTACCCAGTGGTATTACGCAGTTCATTGAAATTATGCCCAGAAGTTTGACATTTTCCCTAGTGGTTTGAAATTATTCCCAACCTTTGAAGTTGTCCTCATTGTTTTAAAGTTGTTTGAAGTTGTTGTTTTTAAATTATTTCCAGTGGTTTGAAACTGCTTCTAATTGTCTGAAGCTGTCCTTGGTATTTGGAAACTTATCTTTGATAGTCTGAAGGTGAAAATAGCTGGAAACTTCTTGCAAATGCTCTGAAGCTTTTCCAATTGGCTTGAAGCTGTCCATATTGGTTTGAAGTGTTTTCTTTGGCTGGAAGCTTTGCTTAGTGGTTTGAAACTGTTTATAATGGTTTATAAGTATTCTTAACGCTTTGGAAGTATTTCCATTAATTTGAAACTGTTTATAGTGGCCTGCAACACTTCTCGATGGTTAAGACTTTCCAGTGGTTTGAAGCTGATCTTTGTGGCTTGAATCTGTTACCATTGATTTAAAAGTATTTCCAGTGGATTAGAACTATTTCTAGTGGTTTAAAACTATTTTCACTTGTTTAAAACTGTTTCCAATAAATAGCTATTCCCTTTGACTTGTAAGTATTCAAATGATTAAAAGCTGTTCCAGTTATTTTGAAACTGGGATTAATGTTATGGAACTGTTCCGAATGATTTGAGACAACTCTCAAAGTGCTTGAAACTGTTCCAGGTAGAGGTTGCTTTACATGTAAACCTTGGATACCAGACTAGCTAGAATCGCCAGCTGAAGAAGGAATGGTGATGAAAGAGTTTACACATAAGTCCAGTGGAGGGAACAAAGATGAGACAAGTCTCATCATCTTGTCTTTTTCATTCTTATAGAAGAGAGAGGTCAGATTAGGTCATCCAAGAACAAAGTCATTAGTAGAGGAAATAAAAATGAGACAGAGCGCCGGATATAGTGACAGATAAGGAGAATTTAAGGTTGATTAAAAAGAGACGAGACGCCAACCTTAATTAAGATGCAGGAATAACAAAGAAAAGGGGCACTAAAGCCGCACTTGATCATACCTAAAGCCCCGTGCCTGGAGACCAGACTTGGTTGTACCTAACCTAGCATCCCAGCAACACAGTGCCTGGAGACCAGACTTGGTTGTACCTAACCTAGCATCCCAGCAACACAGTGCCTGGAGACCAGACTTGGTTGTA
>JAUTXX010405447.1:0-13002 GCA_032273605.1 Panulirus laevicauda
AAGATAACGTTCTCTCCTTCCACATGTTCGTCATCGTTTCCAGAACCTTCACCCCCTCTCCCACCCTGTGACTCACTTCCACTTCCATGGTTCCATTTGCTGCTAAGTCCACTCCCAGATATTCAAAAAATTTCACTTACTCCAATTTTCTTCACTCAGACTAACATCCCTATTCACTTGTCCCTCAACCTAGTAAACCTTTAACCCTGCTCTTATTCACTTCCCATGTATTCCCTTCGTGTTGTAAAAGGCAACTAGAATATTTCAATATTTCACATGGAGACTCCTAACTACCTAACCTTACTGAGTTATGACCACTGACTTATCTCAGTTCCTTGCCAAAAACAAGATTCTTGCCATGAGATAAGTAGATTGTTACTATGTAATATCCAAGATCTCATCAGCAGACAAGATCTTACTATGTGATATTCAAAACTTAAGCTTAGAGTCGTATCTAGAATGTTGTCCCAAGACAACTAAAGACCTCACTTGGACCTTGCTGAGTGCAGACCAAGTCTTCCCATAGAAATGAAAAGGAACGTATATATAAGAATTACCAGGATCTCACATGGAAACCATCATGACCTTATGTAGAGATGATCACAATCTCAAAGATATGGCCAAGTCCTTGTGTGAAGACAATCAGGATTTCACATACAAATAAGACAGACACCACATAGAAGATCAGGACCTTACATATAGACAATCAGAACCTAGCAGCATGGAAATGAAGACTTTATGTAAAGCCATGATACTGCATGGAGACCACCAGCTCCTCATAAAGACATATAGATGACAGATGACCATGCCCTCACATAGAGATGAACAGAACCCTCGATACAAATGAATACTTCATCAAGAGACGACCAGAACTTGAGAAAAAGAAAATTTATCTCACAGAGATAGAGAACTAGTACTTCACTACAGCAACTGCGACCTTGGCAAAAAATAAGTAAACCAATCTCCTAAAAGCTCCCCATAATGACCATCATCACCACCATACTTGGTTTTAGTACATTAAATACAAATTAACATACTTAACATATCCAGTAATTTTACCTAAACATGAAAGAACAAACATGTGGCAGATAAACCTATTATATCACACAACAAATGGCACAATAATAGATTCAAAACTAGTGATGTTAATTCAGATATCACATTTCTTTATGAATGAGAACACAAAAAGTTATGTTACATATAATCATATGCTAGATGTGTGAAATTTTACATATGTGCAGATATCAGAGGTAATAATGGATGTGTATCAAGGTCCATGAGATATGTATTACAGAATTTATTTGTCTGTAAGCATCTAAAATTACAAAACTGTAAAGATAAAACCATGAAAGTGTGTGTGCATGTGTGTGCCACAGATGAGTATAATAACCACATGAGAAAACAGCGCAGGTGCAACTATCTACATACCACTCAGTGATGGCTGGGCTGTGGAACACTTTAAGGCAATTTACTTTGGAGTTTCTACAGGGAGGTTCATTTTAGAATGGCTGTTAAGAGTTTGCTCTGATGGCTTTTGGACTGAGTGTAGATTTACTTTATGATATAATGCATTGTAATATGAAAATATGATGCAATGTAATTTTTGACTCAAATTCCTTCATGGCATAGGGCTGCCCTCTGATTATAGGCTATATTGCTGTATCATCTTATTAATGATAACTATTGCATCTGTGATGAAATTATGTGATTTTTGTATCAGGATCATTTACAACATATTGTGTCTCCTTTGAAAAAATTAAGGTAGGTTTTCTGTGCTGTTGCACAGTTTTGGCACACACTGATATTTCAATTCTCATGAATAATGGATTATATCATGGGCATGGCAACTTGGCATTTGTGTACAGATAACTTTGAATTATCAATTTTCTTTTTTCTTTCATAAATATGCCCACAAAACTTTTATATGAATATGCAACAAGTTCTACTAGCAGCTTTGGCCATGACACCAGAGCAAGCTACAGATACATTCGCCAACATTTCTTTTTGAAAATCTGATGAACTTGGTCATAAAAAACATTTATTTACTTAGCTGGACACATACTTTCAATGTTAATTTAAAAATCCTATATGTGTGAACTTTTAGAAAATGTTGGCCAGTGTTCACACTTGAAAAACAGCCTCTTTCCTGGGTCATATGTGGTTAAGCATTGTCAAAGGACAAGTTGCATGGAAAATACAAGGGTTTGGTAATCAGGTCCCAACCTCACAACATGCCCAAGAATGTCAGATATGAAGGATCCCCTCCATCTGTCTGCAGCCTGGTTGTGATCATTCATATATAACAAGTGGTACTCAAAATGCCAGCTAATAATAGAACACAGTCATACAGAAAAAAAATTGCAAGGAAGGAGGGAATTAGGAGGAGTGTAAAGGAAAAAAAGATTACTCAGAGGGTTAAAGAAAAAAGATAAGAACAGCATGAGAGAAATGGAAAGTAAGGATGGGGCATCTTATCGTGTCACTGATGCTTGAGATATGGAAAGAAAAAGATGGACTTCACAGGAAAAGGGCAGAGGGGGGCACACAGTTGCCACCAGGAGCCATGCAGCTGGACAAAGACCTAGGTGGAGCTGACTGGACATGCAAATCTACCAGCCACAGACTACCACCGGCACTGTCATTAAGACACTGGTGCCAGTGCCTCCTGTGCGAGTCCAGACATCATCAGGAACACATAAGTGAATGTTTAAGGTAAGAATGTGGGTCAGATAGTCCACAATGGTTTGTTGTTTATCAAACACTCTATGAAGACATTTGTTCTCTCTCAGCACGGCCTAATTATGTGTGGCATCCCCATACAGAAGCAACAGAGTATCCTGAACTTTTTGAGACAACAGAGAAGGAACTTGCTTTTGAGGAATACCAAACATTATGACTCATTCCTCAATATCTAGTGACACTGTAGGTGAGATGCATTTTGTGTGGTTCTATCAAGGGTTAGTCAAGTTAAACGTCTTCTGAGACATATGAAATTATTCATTCTGGTGGGAAAATTTCAATTATTGGTCATACTTTTGATACTATACTCAAAAAAGTTTTAAGCTACGTAAAAATATCTAATTACATTCACGAGGTCATCTTATAAACTGTGGTGAATGTTGTGATTCTTTAACTGTGACAGGATGACTTTTAGTAAACTCTTCATAAAAAACTTTACTGTACAAAAGACCATATGGTGGGGACTTGTCATATAAATGATTCAGAAAAGACCAATGACGCTCTGCCACTCCATCTAATAATCCAAATGTTTTAAAGCCAAATACAAAGGCATTTCTAGATGGTCCTTGAAATGTGAAGCTGAGGTGAATGGTAAAGCCATAGTCATATGTGAAAGAAAAGAGGCAACAGAAATTAGGCCATTGTGATAGATAAGAAGTGCGGAAAGTTAAGTCAAGGGTGGGGATATGATGGTCAGGTCAACAAATAAGGTTAGAGGTAAGGAAATTCATATTAGGTATGCATTATACAGTTGAGGGAGATAAAGTAATGAAATGGTTCAGGTCAGATCTGCTGTGGAGGGTTTGAGAGAAGTAGTTTGAGGTATTGTGTCATATGTGAGGAGGTCATGTCTGTTATTCTGTTATCATGGGTAAGAGATGAGGGAGGCCAGTCAAAAGTCAAAGACTGAGGGAGGTAGTCTAGGTGTGCATTAAGGCAAGGGAGTTCAGGTCATGAATGTGTAAGCAAAGGTTAAGTATGTCACATTAGTGGTAGGTGTATGTGGTCAAAAGTGAGGAAATTCATACAAGATACATTATGTTAAAAGTAAAGGATGCCACATCAAATGTATTAGGCTAAAGGTGGGGTATATGAAGCCAGGGTGAGCAAGATTAAGTTAGGTATGTAGAATCAGAAATGTAAGAGAAAAGGTAGGGTTGTCAGAGGTCAAGTCAAATGCATGAGGTCAAGTCAGAACTCGCACCAGGAGCGACGTATCTTTGTGCCAGACTCACAAACCAGTCTCTTGATTTGGCATCTTAGCCTTGCTTCCGAAGTTCAGAGATTTTCTTCGACAGACAAGCACAGGAGAGTATGAAAAATGTAGTAGCAGCTGACATTGATTTTTGATATTTGACATCTTAAAATTCATGGCTAATACTTCAAATCAAATTACAGACTAACTGGCCAATGAAGAGTTATCAACAACAACTCAATCTATGAAAGCAGTCCCGTCTTTATGATGGAACTCTTCTGGGACTATAACAATTGGTTGAAATGACATGCAGAGACTGGTGTTGTGAGTGGCACGTCTTGCTGTCGAGAAGTCATGTGGCATACGGTGCTCTCACACATAACTCACGTGGAAGCCGTGGCGAAGGAAGTCACCCAAGGCTCCAGTAGGTGGAAGTAGAAAGTTAAGGGATTCCGGCGGGTGAAGAGGAAGTAGAAGAGATTTTGGAAGAACCACTGGTAGATGAAAACGCCCACCACCACTGTCACGATGAAAAGGCCCAGGCTGCTCATGACTGTGCCCAGACTTTCTACACTCAAGATTTTGCTCATGATCACACTTGCCACTCCAATGGGGGACAGCCTGTTGGTAATGAAATGGTTCAACTTATTGAGTGAAAAATTGAGCATAAGAATAAGCAAATCTGAACAGAAACAAAATAATATTATGAAATCATGACAGACTTGTGTATCACAAAACTATATTGATAAAAGTGTAATGTGAGGTTCCATTATTCATCTGCCTGGAAGTGAAGCTTTGTTTAAAGGAAAAAATGTAATAGTAAATGTCTATAACTAACCAAATTATATTGATCATTACATGCTGTACTAAGCTTACATTATAAAAGATTTCAAGGAATGCAATTAATCATTAAAGACCATATTGTCATAAATCATATGAATAATTTTGACTCAGGCTTAATAGATAAAGCAATCATATAATAATCAGGTTTTCTTCTTTCCCTTGTGTTCCTTTTTAATCTTTTTCCTTGTTTATTCTCTTCTGTATTTCTTCCCATGTTTCCCTGTCTTAAAACTGATTACTCTTTCTGACCCTTTCCCTGTTGTTGATTACTTCCATTCCTTGTCTCACACTTCTCTTCTTGTCTCCTACTTCCCTTCTGTTTTTCCACATTCTCTCTGTTCTTAAGTTTCTTGTCTCCTTTTCTCCTTACTCCTCTTCTTACTTCCTTTATCATCTTTCACCCCCTTCTTCCTCCCTCTGATGCCTTATTCATTCTCATCTCCCAATGTTTCCTCTAATACCTTTATTTCATTCCTCTCAGCCTTCCTCTTGGTTTACCTCCTATCTTTCCTCTGAAATGTCAGGAACAGCAAATGCCCCTCAGCACTCACCACATGACGCCTGTAACAATCTTGAGGATCACAGTGTCAATCACAGCAAAGAAGTCGACTACCACAGCACCTTTCTTGCCTAGTGATCCCAGCAGCGTCCCGAATACTAGGCAGAACACGATGATGCCCAGTGTGTTGGTCCCTGCACGGTACTTTACCTGTAGGAAGTCAGCTCATATCAGGCTAGGGAGTGGTGGGTACAAGGCCTGAAGGGAATTCAGGTCGAGAAGTACTGGTAGTATCAAGATTGTGAGTCATGTTAGGGAGAGGGCAAAGGAGAGTCAGATCATTTCGGAGTTTGGAGGGTGAGAAAGCAAGAATTATTAGAAGGGCTGAGAAAGTTAATTTACACATAACTTGGACAAGTTATCTAGAGTTACATATTAGACTTTGATTTGAATTCAGCAGACGGGACTCCTTACAGCTTTCGTTTCACTTTCCTAATCTTCAAAGTTTTAAATTTCCTTATCAGTATTAGGGTGAAAACTTTTAGATGAGGATCTACTGTCTCTGAATCCCTGGGATTCTTTTCTGAATATTTTGGCAAGAATAAAGTATTTCAATTTTCATTAAATCTCAAACCATGTGAAGAGTATAAGCAGGCACAGTTGTTGTGACCTGGAAGTAAACCATGAAAAGGGGCAAGTAAGTTCTGTGAAATATGAAACCAACTAGAGAGGTACACCACAACTTGGGAGATGTAACATAACTTGGTAGGTACACCACAGTTTGGGAAGTACACCACTATATGGAAGGTACACCACACCTTGGGAGATGCACCACAATTTGGGAGGGACAACTTAATTTAGGAGGTACAACACAACTTAAGAAGTATATCACACTGAGAGGTTATAGGAGTGAATCAAAAACAAAAGGAATGTGAGAAGTAAACCAGACATTTAAGAAGTAAATTTGGTGTATGAATATCATTGGGTAAACCTTGAGAATTGAAAGAGGCCTGAGATACACCAACATTAGTGTGTGAGAGTTAAACCTGAAGTCAAGGTATGAAAAGTGTAAAAGGTACACTCATGTTGCATGATGTGTGGAAAGTAAACCATGAATGATGAATGAAAAACAAGCATATGGGCATCTGGGTGAATGCAAGCATATGGGCGGGTGTAGAAGTGTGGATGGGTGTGGGCTAATGTAGGCAGGTAAAGTATCACTAACCGATCGCACGAGCTCTGTGATATGGGTGTCGAGGCCACCTGTCTGGTTGCTCCTCTGGATGACCGTCTGTTCTTCATATACTGTATGTACCTGCCGAGAATAAAAGAATCTCACTTACTGTGCTTATGTATACATACATACATACATGCATAAATACATACATACATACATACATTCATATATAACAATATCAACATATTTCTAATTAACTAACTGTACACCCCCAGCAACCCTATTACGAGGATCCTGCCTTGGGATCCTGCAGCTTCAAGGCTGTATTACAATCAGTAGCAAAAAATGATGGATTCCTTTAGAGTGGTAAGTTCCTTAATGAAACAGTACTCTTTTTGCTCCATTAATGAAGATGCAAACTTGTTAATTTTATCATTATGATTATCCTTTTTATCATCATTATTATTATCATTACAATTAACATCTTTACTATTACTATTATTATCATTATTATCATTATTATTATTATTATTATTATTATTATTATCATCACTATCATTATTATTATCATTATCATTATTGCTTTTACTATTATTACTATCATTATTATTATCATTATTATTATTATTATCATCACTATTATTATTATCATCATTATTACTAGATTCTTTGGTCGACCTGTGGCCATCCTTGAACCTTGCTTGGATCATTCTGTGTTCTCTATGCTCTTCTTCATTACACCCTCATTTTCACAATACCATTCTTTTCACTAAGTTATATTCATTCTGGGATCCTGGGGATCAGATCAAGGGGGCCAGCTTCACTAAACCCTCATGTTCACTAAACTATATTTTCATTACACCTTCATCTTACCTACACTGTTATCTTCACCTAATCCTCACCTTCATTACACCCTTATCATCACTACACCACTGTGTTCACTACAAACATTTTCCTTAATCTTAGACTCAACACCATCTTCATTACACCTCTATCTTCACTACAATCTTATCTTCACTACATCTAACACAATTCCTTTATCTTCACCAAACTAGGTTCAAGGACCGGTGCAGGGAAATATACATGACATGCGTTTGCCCCAAGCTGAAATATCCCACAACAGTCTAGCATCCTCTCTTGAGGAGCTACACAGAACTACTGGAAAGAGTTCTTAATGGAATACAACAAAAATAGTGACAAGGAGAGGAAGGACGCCCTCCATTTGGCAACTTTAGAATAAAGGCAAGACATTATAATGACAAATTCCCAAAAGGTCAAGACAATCATAAAACAGAATAGGTCTTGATTAAGAGGAAGTCCAGTACAACAGACCATTACAAGAAGTCAGCAAGAAAAATATACTAAAAGATCAAAGAAGGTAGTTCTTTGGCAACAGAGCTCTGGACTCAAGGAGGAATCTCATCTAAGGTGAGGTAAAGACAAGTAGCATTGGAAAATTAGTGTGCCTATGGCAAAGTCAATAGTTGGAGACATTTAAAACTCCCCTTCTACAAAATGGGTGGTAAAGGAGACAACACATACACACACACACACACATTCTTCATTCATTCATTCAACCTTTTACAAGAACAAACTGCCACCTGCCTGCTGGAAAGAGGCCTGGAATATGTTCTCAGGAAAGATGTTGCGGCCCAAGTCAAGGAATCCGTCGAGGATGTTGACATTAGTGTTGCTGCTGACGGAGGAGTTCATCCCCTGCGTCAGGGCCTGCGGGAGGAGGGAAGGAGAACGCATCAACACCAACACAATAATAAATGCATACAGGAAATACTCACAGGAACATCCACTTCTACCTGTACCTTCTGCTTGATCCTGGTCTTAGCAGGAGCAGGGGAGATGACAGATGTGGTGCACACAGAAACACACGCAAGAGATGGAGCTCCACAAGTGAAGAACTCCTTCCTTGTGCCGTACAAACAGGTACGGCAATTACAAACAGGTTATTACACACCATTCTAGATATTTCTTCTAAACTATCTACTTGATACATCCTACTGTTCTAACACAGAAAATAGCGTCAACTATCCCTGTTAATTCTGCAAATATACTGGAAACACATTTACACACAGACCATGTAAACTAATAGTAGACCAATGTTTGCTCTAAATCTCAGCATGAAAAACTAGCACCCATGACGACTCCAGACTTGTTGGTACTGTACTGGAATGTCACCCTAACTGGCCCCTTGAGGGAAGAACTAATAGTCTTGGTTAATTGCAGTCCTGAATATCATACATACTAATAGCAAGACATTATCAGTCTGTGCTAGAAAGACTTTTTTTCAAAATCCATATATATAAATATATATATATATATATATATGTGTGTGTGTGTGTGTGTGTGTGTGTGTGTGTGTGTGTGTGTGTGTGTGCGAATTCCAAGGTCATCGAAGAGGTATTAGGGGGTTGAGCTATTGCTAGAAGTGATTTGCATGTTCTTATACAAGTATACATACCCCATAAAACTTATAGCATTGTACAGCCCTTAAGCAGAGACATAACACTTGACCAAGACGGTTCGATCCTTGAGTATTAGGGCTTGGCCTTTGACTTGACCCTAAAAGGTTATGCAGTTATGCTCAAGGATCGTACAGTTATGCTCAAAGGTTGTACCGTCGTAATCAATGGTCATACCGCGTACGAAAGGGGTGAAAGAGACGACAGCAAGTTCAGTGCTGGAGGGTTAAGCCCCGGGCACACAGGTTCCGATCCGGCCCCCAACCCCCACCAAACACATCCATAAATCAATACTTGGCAAGCGACGGACCGCCCAAGCCCCTGGACCAGTTAATCCTCTCTGACCTTGTTTGGTGGTTGACCTGAGTGACGAATGTTTAACCATGTTTAGTGCCTAACAATTTGGTGCTACAACCTAAACTGCTGTACTGCAGTCAGATGAAGTTATGTTAAGTGGTCTAAGACTATCGTAGAGTGGCCATAATATAACCTCAGCTAGTTATTAACAATCAGTTTGAGGTGCTTCCCTGGCCGGTCTGGCCAACAACTGGCCTCACAGGCCTGCATAACCAGCACCTGGCCTTCCCTTGATCATTCCATGGCCTCCCTGGCCAATATCTGGCCTTCCCCTGGCCAGGATTTGGTTTTCCCTTGGCAAGCATCTTGCCTTCCCCTGGCCAGCATCCGGCTTTGCCCTGGCCAGGGTCTGACCTTCTCATATCCAGCATCTAGCTTTCCCCTGGCCAGCATCTGGCCTTCCCTAGGTCAACATCTGACCTTCCCCTGGGCCAACATCTGGTATTCCCTGGCCAGCCTCCGGCCTTCCCCTGGCCAACATTTGGCCTTCCCTGGGTAGCATCTGGCCTTCCTCTGGCCAGCGTCTGGCCTTTCCCTGGCCAGCATATAGGCTTTCCCTTAATATCTGGCCTTCCCTTGTTCAGCATCAAGCCTTCCCCTGGCCAGAATTTGGCCTTCCCCTGAACAGTTTCTAGATTAACCCTAGCTAGCAACTGGGTTTTCCTTGGCTAGCATTTGGGTTTCCCCTGGCCAGCACATGGGTTTTCCTTAGCCAGTATTTGGGTTTCCCCTGGACAGCACCTGGGTTTCCCCTAGCCAGCATCTGGCCTTCCCCTTGCCAGCACCTAGTCAGTGCCTGGCCTTCCTCTGGCTATCCCCTGTCCTTTTCCGGCCATTTCATGTCCTCCCTGGCCATCCCACGTCTTCCCTGGCCATCCCAAGTCCTTTCTGGCCTTCCAATGTCCTCCATGGCCATCTTATGACCTCCCTGATCAGCATCTCTCCTGCTTAGCCATCAATAGGTTTGTCTGACCAACAAATGGCCAGGACTTGGCCATTATCTGGCCTCCTTGATCATCATCTGGCCTTCCTGGACATAATTTGTCCTTCTCAGCCATCATATGGCCCTCCTGACTATATTTTGGTTTCCCTGGCCACTACTTGGCCTGCCTGGCTAGCATCTGATATGCCTGGCCAACGTTTGTCCTTCTTGGCCAGAACCTATCCTGCCTGGTCAGCACCTCTCCTGTTTGGCCAGCATCTGACCTCCCTGGCCATCACCTGGACTCCCTGGCCAGTACCTGTTCTTTCTGGCCATCACTTGGCATGTCTGGCCAATATTTGTCCCACAAGGCCAGAACCTATCAAGCCTGGTCAGCGCTTAGCCTGCTTGGTCAGCATCTGTCCTGCCTGGCCAGAACCTATCAAGCCTGGCCAGTATAATCTGACCTCACTGGCCAGCATCGGACCTGCTTGGCCAGCATCTGACACTCCTGGCCAAAAACTGATGATTAGATCAGTACCTGAGCAGCCTGGCAAGCATTTGACCTGCCCCCTGACCTGTTCGGCAAGCACCTGCCCTGCCCCCTGACCTGTTTGGCTATCGGAGAGCCCGGGTGAATGGCGATGGTGAGGAGGACTCCCAGCAGGGCGTTCAGCAGAGACGTGGCCATGAAGTAGAGGATGGTCCTCACCACGATGCGTCCGTTCATCTTGGCGTTCAGGCTGGCAGAACCTGGGGGCCAAGAACACTCACTCAGGGGAGCCGAAGGACGGAAATGAGATAGAGATAGAGATAGATATACAAAGTCCAGGATGACAGAGAGGAACAAAGAAGGTTAACAGAGGTACTGAATGGACGTTGTGAAGGACGTGGTTGAGATGGGAGGGAAAACAAGCGGTTGGGAGGTTCATCTTATGCAGAGGTAGTTTTTATATGGAGGAGTAAATGAATAGGTGATGTTCGCATGTCTTGATGAAAAGGAACAAATGAATGACAGTTAAAAAAGGAATAACAGAGTAGATAAGGCAGGCGAGGATACCGGTCTGGTGCAGAGACAAGAGGAACAAGATGATGGTGATAATTATGAGAAAATAAAAGAGGATTGATGGGAAAGTGGAACTGGCGAAGGGGGAGGATAAAGGAGACCAAGAGGAGTAAAGCTGGAGAAATACGAAGATGGAGGAGAGTTGAAGAGATGCATACAGAGTTTTACATGTGACATTTTAAGAAGCAGTACACGTATCAGGGGTTATGTCTTACCTGATATAAGGGAGGCGATGATAAGTGGAAGGATCATGAGTTTGAGCATCCTAATGAAGAGTTCCCCAGGGTAGGAGATGAGGAGTATGGTGGTGGAGTCAGGTCCCGCAACACGTAGGGCAAGGCCTGTCGGAAGAAAGGGACTAAAGAGGTCAGTACTTCAGTATGCGATGGAGAGGCGAGTATATGTCATCATGTAGACGGAGAGGGATTTCCCTCACTACGGTGATGTGCGGAAAGGTAGCTCCTTCAGCTATCCTGATGGAGAATTTTGGTCACTACTGCGTTACCTGTTCCTCAGTCTGAAAAATCTTTTATCATAAAACATCTATGTTTCACTGTTTTAAGATCTCAAGACTTACAGGACATCACATTAATTTTCTACATGAAATCGTCACACTTTTGGATAAACATTTAAAACAAAAATCAAAGGGCTATTTTAATGAAAGTAGGATGTATTTATACTTACTCTGTCCATATGTTTAGTGTCAACGTATCCTGAAGCTCCCAGCTACACTCAAGGTCAGAGGTCAGCCTAAAGAACAGGGTGACTCTGTAAGCACTAAGAAACCTTCTAAGTGGCTCTCAGAGTTAAGAGGGTAATCGTCCAACTCGTAGGTCAATCTCAGAGAGTTTGTTCAGTTTCCTTGTTCAGTCTCCAGGTCCTACGTCACCCTCGAAGCTTTGTGTGCCGTCCAAAACACCCTCGGATTCCCAGTCATTACGGTACAGGTCATCCTGCAAGCCCTAAGTGATCCAACATATCCCTGGCCACCCTCTGTACCCCAGGTCACCTTCCACACCCTAGCTCATTCTTTACACCCTAAGTCATCCTCTACATCCTATAAAGTCACATTCCACAGCCCAGGTCACCCTCCAAACCCCAGGTCACCCTCCACACCCCAGGTCACCCTTCATACCTCAGGTCATCATCTACACTCCAGGCCACCTTCCATACCTCAGGTCACTCCACATCCCAGGTCATCCTCCATATCTCAGGTTATCCTCCACATCCCAGGTCACCCTCCACACCTAAAGTCCCCCACCCACCCCACAGGCCAGCTACTCACCGAGGGCAACGCCAAAGAGGACGCCAGAGAAGGTGATGATAAGGAGTAGGTTCTTCCTGACCCAACCCCAGCGCATGTCTGTGACACGAACCGGAGACATCTTGTCGCCTGTGGAGGGAAGAAAAGAAGGAGCAGAGTGTTAGTCCAGCTGAACAGCGATGTACATAGCTGTACGCCTCTACATGGACGCACCTACAAGTTTAAAACCAATTTCAAAGCCCTACTTATGAGAAATCAATAAATGAATACAATTAAGGTAATTCTGATTAGGGGGTTAAGCTGTCTAGCATAGAGATGGGGTGTCACGAGTGCACAACCCTTTGCACATACATTATAAATAGATACACCCACCCACACACCCACACACACACACACACACACACACACACACACACATACCATGCGAACCTCTCAATATATGATTCATCTCGTGGGCAGGGTA
>JAUTXX010405666.1:0-10207 GCA_032273605.1 Panulirus laevicauda
ACCATTTCAGCACACCCTTTTCAGTTTCTCTTTTTTTCTTTATCATCACATCCCTCTCTTACCATTTTGTTACTTAATCAAACCATCTCACACCACATATTGTTCTCAAACATTTCATTTCCAACATTTCCACCCTCATCTGCAAATCCTCGTCTATAACCTATGTCTTGCAATCATGTAACATCGATGAAACTGATATACCTTCAAACATACCCATTTTTGCCCTCCCAGACAACGAATTCTCCTTCCACACATTTTCAAGTTCTTCCAGAACCTTTGACCTTTCATTTTCTGCTTCCATGGTTTCATTCGCAGACATGTCCACTCCTAGGTATCTAAAATATTTCACTTCCTCCAATTTTTTTCCATTCAAACTCATATACCAACTAACCAGACCCCAACCCTGCTAAACTTAATAACCTTCCTTTTAACCACATTTACTCTTCTCCTTTCATGCACTCTTCCAGATTCAATCACCAGCATATGCAGCTTCTCATTCGAATCTGCCTCCTGTTCTGTATCATCTGCAAACAAGAACTGACTCACTTCTCAAGCCCTTCATCCCTTACAGACTGCAGACTCTCTTCAAGATTCTTGCATTAACCTCTCTCACCATCCCATACATTAAGAAATTAAACAGCCAGAGAGACATCACACACCCGTGCCACAGACGAACCTTCACTTGGAACCATTCACTCTCCTCTCTTCCTACTCGTACACATGCCGTACACCCTTGATAAAAACTTCTCACTTAATCCCCCATGCTCCCAGTTATACCCTCTAATGCCATATCACTCACCTTCAGATTTAAATCACCCAACGCTAACATCCAGTCTCTTGCATCAAAACTACTGACACACTCATTCAGCTGTTCCCAAAACACTTGCCTCTCAAAATCTTTCTTCTTATGGCCAATTGTATAAGCATTGGCAATCACCTATCTCTCACCATCTACTTCCACTTTTACCAGCATTAGCCTAGAGTTCACTTCCTTACTCTTTTTCATATTCCAACAACTCCAGCTTCAGGAGTAGTGGTACCCCTTCCTTGGCTCTTGTCTTCTCACCAAACTCTGACTTTACTCCAAAGACATTTTCAAACTATTCTTTCCCTTTACCCTTGAGCTTTGCTACTTAGAGCAAGAACAATCAGGTTTCTTTCCTCAAGCATACTACCTATTTTCCATTTTTCTTATCTTGTTTACATCCACACGCATTTTGACACCCCATCCTGAGCGAGCACTCCTTACCCTGGCTCCTATTCCATCTTTCAGAAATTGAAATACAAGGGGAGGGTCTCAAGCCCCCCTGCTCCTCCCTACTTTAGTCGCCATCTATCATGTAGGGAATACAGAGGTAGAGTTTTTTCTTCCCTACCCCAGACATATACTTGAATAAAGAGAAATTTTGAAAACCTTTAGTAATAATCATAAAAAGAGCAGAATGTTAATATCTGTTATGGATATGACTTAATCAACTCATTTAATCACTATCATTATGTCTTGAAAATTATTATTACTCATTCTATCCTTTAAAGATGTCCCTTGGTTTAATCTGGGCAAAACAACTAAGATCTCCTGTCCTCTTTTAGCCATCCAAAATACCAACCTAATTTCATTCCATTTCAAATGATCTTTTTATTTTCATTAAAATGTGTACTTAGTTTTATTCCTGGTCTATGTATTTCTCTTTATTCTTTACACCTTCTCATCAAATATGTTTTATTTTATGATCCCTTTTTACTAACTACTCTCACATGTTTATTACCAACTAATGCATATCATTCTGACTTTTGAGAACTCTTTTCACTTCCGCATTAAACCATGCTTTCCAGTGTTTCTCACTCTTTTCACCCTAAATGATTTCCTAATGCTCACACATTATACTTCTACACAATTACTGAAAACTTGTAATTAACATGCCATACCTTCCGTCTGTCATGCTTTTCATCTGCTGATTTATATTTTCTTTTCTAAATCTTTCTCTGCCGACTCCTTTTACTATGATAATGGTAATCTCCATTCGCTATATACTACACAATGGTCAGGTACCCATAACATTCCTAATCCCTGTCATTCCTGTATTCAAAATGTATTTCATCCATCAGTAGTCGAGACATATAATTCAAAATGGGTTTACATTATCTTACCTAAAAGTGCAGTGTTTATCTAACATAAAAGTGCAAAGTGTTCCTGTTTGTAGTTGTTACTACAAATCTGAAGGTGCTCAAAATGTTCTACACCCACCTGGTTTGAAAAACAGCTCATCATTTTGAAACAATTCTAGAGCCTCCTGAATAGTATCAAACTCCTCCTTAATATAATATTCTTGCAGGTCAAATTCATTTTCCTCTTCCTCCTTCTTTTTACCTTTCCTTTTTTTGTTGGTTTTTGCCTTGATTATTCTATTAAGCTCTCTTCTTTTCTGTCCGACCATTGTGTGACTGCAACTACTTTTTTCATTCCTAGTTTCCTTATTTTCTGATGATTCTTTCTCATTTTCAATCTTAATCTCTTCATTCTTAGAAATATTACTGTCTTTTTCATTTTCACTTTGTCTTTCATCTGTTTTCTTATCCTCATTCTCTTGTTTTGATACTTCTGCTAACTTTATCATTTCCTTTTTATCCTCAACCTCTTGTTGTGATATTTCTTTTAATTTTGCCTTTTCTTTGTTATCTTCCTCCTTTTCCTCTTTAATAAGCTTTTCTCTATCATGTTTTTCCTTTTTTCTACAACAAAACTTTTCTTTATCATCTTCCTTTTCCATTTTACTTTGCCCTTTCAGCTTGTAATGTCGAATACCTGACTGGTGGCTGATGAGATGTCGAGTTGTTATGGTCACCTGTAAAAGATTAAATTTTCATGTCTCATTTTCCTGAATACTTTTCACTGCCATACACAAATTAGCTCATGCAGAGTTACAGTCAAACCTTTTGATTTTGTGCATCCATGGACATTATGTCCTTCTGTCATACCTTCCCACCGCTATGTCCTTCCAATTTACCATCATCATTTCCCTAAATCTGTAACCATTTTACTCTGCCTATTTAAAAGAAAGCAGTCCATGCAAAACCTTTGCTGAAAATTATGACTATTGACTATCTCTATCTCCACACTTGTATGTGCTAGGTATATATAAGAAGCATACATAAGCAAAAAACAAAAAATGTATACCTGCAGTCTTAAAAAGACTTTTCCTCTAATATGGGAGAACAATTCATGTGGAAAATAAGAAAGTCCTGGTTCTCTTATGATAATAATTTGACTTAATCCACCACATGGAAAATATTTCTTTTAAGATTCAAAAATTAATTTTCTTCCCAACAAGATCCAGTCAGGAAGAATGAAAAATGACAACATACCAAGTGAAGAACATGGGAGAAATCTTGAGCTAATGAACATAAGGGATAATGAGAGGATAAGGAAAACTTCAACTGTCAGAATCCCCTGAAGTAAATAACAGCTATGTAACTGCCAAAGAAAAATCCTAATACTCTAGTAAAGGAATTGAGGAGGGACTTCAAAAGAAGTCCTTTGCAGTAAAAAGATTATACACCACTAGCCTTAGTAGTTCCAGCAGTTCTTGCGAAGATGCAGCTATGTCAAATCCAGCCCATTCAGATCCGTCTTGAATAGGCTTTTCACAGCACTGGGAGCTTTATCAAAAATGAAAACTACATGTGTTCAAAGAAATGGACTACCATGGTCTGCTTTCTTGAAACCTTGAATCAGAATCTATCTATCTATCCATATCTCTGATGCCTGTTCCAATTGGAACACCCTTAAAGGGGTGACCATGGCAACGGGGTCTCCATAACTAAAGAACTCCAGTGCCGCTTCTTAGCCTTTAGTGCTTAACCCTTAACAGGCCACTGGCAGTGTTTACAGAGGCAACGACCTGATGTTCCTAATGACTACTTCTATCTAATGCTCCTACCACTACTTCTGCCAAAAGTTTCTACCTAATGCTCCCACCTAAATATTCCTTCCTTATTCTTCTATCTACTGCTCCTACCATTTTGCCAAAAGGCAGGGCTAGCACAGAGTACTCACCACAGGAAAATCTTGAGTTATGACGAATGAGTTTGTGAATTAAGTGTTGTCAGGTGTTGCATATAACAAGGAGAGATTGTATGTTTGTTGACAGAATGCCAGTCATCCACGCATTAGTGAGGCAGAAAGAAAAGACATCTACCTGGGTAAGAGGAGTGCAAATTGACAACCACTGAAGAGCTGGCTTACTAAGCAGATGTCACTAACCCTCATGATACCCAGGTGGGTAGTAATGATTATATACCTCCCTAGTCGTTGCCTGCCTACTAACTACTACCTAATTTGGGGCAGTTGCTCAGGATGTAGACTATACTATAGAGTGGTGAATATCAAACTTGCCCAGAAATACTGGGCAAAGAGATTTTCAAAAGGTATTTACACATATCACACCTAAATGAGATTATGTAGCTCCAATTTGGTCATCTTAGCTTTGCAAGTATAAAGCTATAATCTTAATGAGAAGGTTTTAATGAAGGGTACTATAATTTGCACCAGGAATGACAGACAGCCACAGGGAGAGGTCTGAAGACAAAGACTTGCTATATTGCAAGAAAGGGCTGAAAAGAAAGTGTCATTTTTGATTTCCTCAATGATTCTGACATGGAACAGTTCTTTTGAGACAGAAAAGAACCAATCAATGGGACAGGATATACGGGAGAAGCTATGATGCATGATGAATATATAAACCCCCCTTCCACTTTCACACATATGTGATCACAACTGGGTAATCTCACACAATCACACCCATGTCTATATGTCCTTCCTCTTGAGGGGGAAAAATCATGTTATCATCCTCCCGTATATTTTCATGGTATGTTCTTAATACCATTACTCTTCCTCATGTATCACTTGATGCATTTCCTCAGGATGAAATACATGAAAAAATACATATCCTACAATGAGTCTGCACATCTGTCTGTATCTTACCTCCTCACCATCATAAGTTTTCACAGGAAAGCTTGGAATGTATTTCTGAATTGGTGCATCCAGGTCCAGTTTTCCTTCTTCCCATAGTTTGGCAACAGCAGTCATAGTCATGGACTTACTGATGCTGGCAATACGCATCACAGTATTAGGTGAGCACTGAACACTGTTCTCAACATCAGCATAACCAAAGCCTGAGGAGGAAGTAAAAATAAATTCATTACCAATCTGAATTACTTCTTTAACCACAAATGAGAATCCAGTAGGCAGTAGTTATTTACATGTAGTCATTCAAAAACTGTAAACATTTCAGCAATAATGATCCTCAGAAGTGCATTGGATTACTTCTGCAAATAGGTATATATATATATATATATATTAGTAACGTAAGCATCCGGGATAAACCATGGGAAGGTCTGTGGAGCCTGGGTGTGGATAGGGAGCTGTGATTTTGGTGCATTAGACATGATAACAAGAGAATGGATTTGAGGCAATGTGGCCTTTCCTCATCTGTTCCCAGCACTACTTTGCTAATGTGGGAAACTGCAATCAATCGTGAAAAAAATCAGTAGCACAACCCTGACAATACAGTAGCCTTTCATCTATTTACATCCAATGTATCTTCATAAAAACAGCAAAATTATCCAAGAAGGAAATCATATCAAGCAAGGAAGCTATGTTATGCCAATGTATGATTTTATATTGGAGTTTCCAGACTACATATCAAGTTACTCTCATCACACTTGAACAGTAAATTTTTCTTTGAAGAATGAAAAACTGTTTCTCTTCAGACCAATGCCCATCAGTATTCACTTTCTCTTCTTTTATACGCAGTGAACATTTCCATCTTTGGCTTTTTGTCTTTTGTATTAAAGTTTCTCATGATATCACAATTACTTGGTTCAATAGTACTATTTCATAACTGTGCTCTTTCAAGGTTATTATCCATTTAGACTCCTAGATCTTTTATGTTTGAAGAATAGATTAAAAGTGAATGTGTGACAAAGGTGGTGTGGTGGTGAGAGGCACCATTTCCACTTAGTTCTTTAGAATATTCTCTCCATCTCCAACAAACATCATCCTTTGTTATGAACACTCTGATTTGTCCAATATACTTCCATTCTTTACACATACCTTACATCTACTCTCCTCACCTCATTCCAGAATGGCTTTTGTTTTCAAACTTGCTCACTGTTTCCTTCATTTGCAAGGTAGAACCAGAAACAAACAAATAAAAGCCACATTTGCTAACAGCTTGTTAATACATTCTAAGTTCTGATGTATTAAACCTCTGAGAACCTCATTTGCTTTCCTTTTACAGATACACATCATCCTTTCAACTCACTCTATTTAGAGCTTTGTCTTTACAGTCTTTGACCTCAATTCATCAAAGGTCTCACCCTTAAGAAATGACTGAAAGACTGCGACATTAGATGGCACTATGTTAAGTAAGGCTTACTTGTAAGAAATAGCATATTTTTCCGAAATACAACAAAAAGGCATAAGAATACAAAAGACAAGAATACCAGAGGTAAGGCAGGATACATATTTAGCAAATATGTCAAAATATAGCTAATAAGGAGGAGTACATGGAGATGTGACAGTCACTGTAGTGTTAGGTGTAAATTATGCTAGGAACAACCTTCTGCACAGTGGGAAATGACATAGAATAAATCAAGAAACATGTTTTTCATAAGGAATCTTACATGTGTATACTGTATTTTGAATAACATACCATCAGCCCAAACTGTTGCACCATCCACTGACACTGCTACCACAAGACCTGGAGCACCGACCTCCTCCATGAGACGTTTCAGTAGTTGCTGGGACCTCTCAGCGGCATCCTGAACACTTAATTTTTTTCTTTCAGAAGAATTATATGTTGCTTGTGTACTTGAAGATTCACTTGCATTTTGAACATTGGTTATAGATCTTCGGGAGGATTTTTCATTCAGGTGAATATTTCTATATGTGCCAACTACATCTCCTGCTGGATATATATCTTGAATATTCAAGATTTGTTCAGATGTGACATCATGTTTTGTAGAAGTTTCTTTTGATTTAAGAGGCAAGGTACTATCAGATATATTTTCTTCCTGGGATTCACACAATGCTGAACCTATGCTGAGGGCTGCAGCTGTTCCCACTATTCCAAAAAGAATACCCATTTGATTACTGTGACTAAACCTTTGTTTATGTTCCTTTTCTCCTTCATAAATTTTCTCAGCCAAATAATAATGTCTATTGCCAAATTTTTTAATAGATGATTCATTACTGGTTTTGGAGATGTGCTCTTGGTGAAGCAGACGACCTTTCATACTGATGAAACCTGCAGCCCTATGAATCCAAAATAAAAAAATCAATTTACAGCAAGGGTAAATAATACTGAAAACAATTCTCTAAGTTCAAACAAAAGCTCATGACACACTTAAACAAGAAATCATAACAATAATAGACATAAAACTGAAAAGTGATCTAAGTACAAAACTTTTTGATCATAATAAGGTGAAAAAAACATTTCTGACATGGCAAAGCAGTTTAAATATGTTGTTAGGAGATGGCAAGGAATAACACTGCGGAATGCCATGAAAAAAGCCACCAAATTCCATATTATAAAAAGGCATATCATATACAGATACAGTAGGTGGGCTTTAGTGCAAAAATCAAATGAAAATACAAAAAAATAATAAAGCTTCTGAAAAAGAAGAGACAAAGATGATGAGAAATGGAATTAAATCCTGTACAGGGTGTATTTCTTAGCTGACTGAAGTTACAGAAGGAAAGAAAGAGAAAAAGTGTCTTAGTTGTGAATCAATCAATCCAGTTTCACACGTTATTTTTCAAATTCTTTCCTGTCTGTATTCTTAAACACACCTTTTCTGTTATCTGCTTATATATGCAACTACATTGCTTACTGCAATCCTGTTAAGGATGAATTTCATAGCTACCTAACAGCTAAAATCTTTAAAATTCAAAATCAATCACCCATTCACATCACTTAATTTTCATTTTCACTTAAAATTTAACACCTTCCCTGAATTAACACCCTTTTAATACCCTTAAACATGTTTCACTACCTAACAGCTTCCTTTCAGACAAATTTCCAAATCAAGTTTCATGAAATCATCAACTTTTTCCATAAACTTACATACTTGTTTCTTTCCTCTCATATATTTCCTCAGTCATACAAATCTACAATATTTGTAGTTTCTGGCATAAACAGTGCTTACATCCAATGCCACTTGTACACTTAGCAACTCCAATGTCTTATGCAGACAACAGGTGGGCCAAGCACACCCACAAAATCTTCATGGTTATGCATACACCTTCTTCATTCAAAGTCATAAGACAGGAACTTTTGGCGTGTGAAATTAAATTTACTTTACACTTAGGTTCCAAACTAAAGTTTAGGTGAAACTACTATTGATAAAACATTAACAAGCCACTGAGGTGTGCAAGGAATAGAATAAATTGTAATGATGTGGTATACTGGGGTTGTCATGCTGTCAATGGACTGACCCAGGGCATGGAAAGATCTGTGGGGCCTGAATGTGGATACGGAGCTGTGGTTTTGATGCATTACACATGACAGCTAGAGAATGAGTGTGAAAGACTGAGGCCTTTTTTTGTCTGTTTTCGTGGTGCCACCTCGCTGACACAGAAGGTGGTAATGCTGTTTCCTGTGTGTCGGGATGGCACTGGGAATGGGTGAAGGCAAGCATGTTTTGTTTTGATAAAACTTCTCCCACTTTAATTCTGCAACACTTTTCTTAAACATTACAAGACTTTAACTTACCTAGAGTGTCTGATTTGCTGACACCACTGTTTTCCACAATACATGATGTTTGATCTGTTCATAGTATGGAACATCTTGCACTCGTTTCTGTAATATGAACCTCTAATGAGTGACCACATTGGTATTTCGTAGTCTTAACATTAAGTTTCAGAGATTATATCTATACAAGAAATAGAGTTCTACACCCATTTAAATCCCAACATGATCACTCCTTACAAATATTTCAGTAAATACAATCACCTCAGTTTCATTATACATAGACCTTTCACATTCCCTTCCGTAGTAACAAAGAACACCTACAATTCTGGAAAATAAGATGCCCTGGCAAAAGAATTCAATCACACTGAAGAGCAAAATGGATGTTATCTTAAATTCTCATTGAAATAGCACTAAAGATCAAGTTGCTGAACCCTGGCCTGAAGCTACATTGTATATTGATAAAACAACAAAGTTGCTTTTTGGAGAAAAAAAGTGATACAAAGACCCTCTGTGATCTCTTAATCCTTTTGCACTACAGCTCACAGGATGACCACAGGGTGCACAGTGAGTTTGTCAGGGATACTGGCATAAATAGAATAATAAAACAACGTCCTTCATAAACCCAGACTTCGATCAGATATCTCAATGGGGAAGATGAAAGCTGGTTGGGTTTAATGCCTTAAGACCCAGTTTCTGCCCACCTCTATATCAAAAACTCCTCACAACTGTCTTTTAGCCTTTGATGGACCTATAATTCCACTGGTACTACTGTAACATCCGCACTATCTTGGAAACCTTACATTATGGAAATAGCTAATGTGTCTCTAAGAAACTAGGAGTCCCATGTAGATGTGGAAATTTCTTTTCTTCCAAACAGTTGATCTATTTATACATAGGACTGATCTGTCCTTGAATGGAGAGCTACTCTCATTGGGGAAGGTTCTATCTCTGCATCCTAATTTCAAGAGATAAGTCAAAAGTGATCAAACTTATCAACTCTCGAATGCTTTCTTCAAAACTTGACCACTGGCCTTATGGGGCAATGTTGGTTCACTTTCCCTCATGTATAGGTATTACTTTGGTTTTTATTCTTGAGAGCTGGCTGCTTGCATGTCAAGATAACACTACATTTGGCAAGCTGTTGCATCACATGATTACTGTGTGGCCATTGACAACTCAAGGGTCGGGCATTTTGATAACTTACTTTTCCTACACCTTGAAGGTTTGGTACTCTCTACCCTCTCATGTCTTTCCCAATAATTATGACTTGGCACTTTTTGAAAGATAGGTTTTCACTTCCTCCAAAATTCATAAATACTTTTCTAGGTCATTTCTTTTCCCCTTTCATTAGCCTCTGTACATTTCAATTATGGCCCAGCCTTGATGTGGACTTTTGTCCGTCCATGACTGAAATTTTGTATAAAAAAGAAGAGAGAGCAGTACTCCAAACAGTG
>JAUTXX010405777.1:0-13002 GCA_032273605.1 Panulirus laevicauda
GTTCAGGGGGAGCAGAAGCAAGCATTGGCTCATCTTCTGGTAGGCTCTCTTTATCTGTGGAATTGGACATCCAGCTAACAACTATAATAAGCATAAAAATAAGCATTGGCTAACGGGCTTTCTGCATCTGCAGATTAGGTCATCCAGCTATCAACAATAATAAACTTGCAAACATATAACTTCTATTTAGGAAATTCTTACTTCTTTGTTGACATAATCTAAATACACAGAACTGGTTTCAAAATCTATAAATATATCGAGCCACAAAACAATGCATTAACAAGGCCAACAGTGAAATACATTCATAAAGCCATATATGCAGTGGGAGCAAGTATGATATGAGAATTATCCTGAATATCTGAAAAAGGTGTTCAAGATTTTTCAACTGTAGGCTATAGCTCAATGACCATGTCCTTAATGAAAATGGCAAGTAATACACCTCAAACCCAAATTACCAACACACAGACAAACAAATATACATAAACCCACATACACATACATCAAAACGAATGCATTTACACCCAGTTAGTAGTTGTTTGCAGATGATACTGTGCTGGTGGCAAATTTGAGTGAGAAATGGCTTTAGTTGGTGACTGAATTTGGAACAGTGTGTAATAGGAGAAAGCTGAGAGTAAAAATAAATAAAAGTAGGGTTATAATGTTTAGTACAATTGAGGGACGGGTTAGTTGGGGATGTGAGTTTGAAAGGGGGAAAAATTGGAAGAACTGAAGTGTTTTAGATACCTAGGAATGGACATGGCAGCAAACGGGATTATGGAAGTGGGAGTGACTGGGTGAGGAGGCGAAGGTTCTGGGAGGACTGAAGAATGCGTGGAAAGACAGATCATTATCTGGGAGAGCAAAAATGGATGTGTTTGAAGGTACAGTAGTCCCAACAATATTATGAGGATGTGAGGTATGGGTTAAAAATGAGGATGAAGGGAGGGGGGATGTTTTGGTAATGAAATGTTTGAGGACATGTGTAGTGTGAGATGGTTTGATTGAGTATGTAAGAGAAAGATGAGTTAAAGTGTCCAAGAGAGATGAAGGGGGTGTGCTGAAATGGAATTTACATACCAAGATGAAAGAGATGAGAATGACAGAGGATATACGTGGCAGAAGTGGTGGGGATCAAGGTGATGGGAGGACTAGATTGAAGATGGAAGGATGGTGTGAATTTTTTTTTGTGATTGAGGTCTAATTATGCAGGAGTGTGAATTGGGTACAAATGACAGAGTGAACTGGAATGATGCAGTTTACATGGGTCAACATGCTGTCAATAGATGAAACCTGGGCATGTGAAATTGGCAAGGTAAAACATGGAAAGGGCTACGGGGCATGGTTGTGGATATGTGGATAGGGAGCTGTGGTTTTGATGCATTACACATGACAGTGAGAGAATGTATGCGAGTAAATGCAGCCTTACTTATTTGTTCCTGGTGTTACCTCAATAACATTTGAAACGGTGATCAAGAATGTATAAAATAAACACACGCACACGAACACATGCAAAGAGCGGCACTGGAGTTCACAATGTTTTGAGACTACTGCCATGGCCACCTCCTTAAGGGAGTTCAAACTGGGAAAAGGCATCAGAGATATAAGTATAGTAAAACAATAGATAAAAAGATAGAAAAACTGATAGACAGACACATGCATAGAAGGTCTAGAGGAGGGCAACAAAGATGGTTCCAGAATTAATAGAGGGAAGTTACAGGAAAATGCTAAAGGTTTTTAAAAACTGATGGATAGACACATACACAGAAAGTCTAGAGGAGGGCAACAAAGACGGTTCCAGGATTAATAGAGGTAAGTTACAGGAAAATGCTTGAGGTTTTAAATTTGCCTACCTTGGAAGAGGGATTGGCCTGATTAGTATTTTCAAATCTTTATATTAGATCAATTACACTGAAAGTGAACAGTTATTCAAGAAATGTCATGACAAAGCATCCACAGTACATATGAAATTATGCCAAATGCTTGTTAAAAAATGTTAGGAAGTACTTTTAAAGTACAAGTGGTTAATGAATGAATAAAATGACTGAAGACATGTATAAATTAATGAAGTTTTATAACAGAGAATGCTCAAAGAGATAGAACCTCACTGCTTGAAAATCCTTCCCTATACAATACAAATAGATAATTACAAGTAGGTAATTATGCACTGCACCTTAAGAAACATAAAAGAGCTAAAAGAGTGAGACCAGAAATGGGCAACAAAGGTGGTACTGGAATAAAGGGTAACCTGATCACGTTTAAGTCTTTAAGACATTTCAATGATGCAGACAATGGATAAATCTTCAAGGGATGTAGGGATAGAAGAAAGGTTGTAACTTGAAAATAAGAAAAAAGAAAAAATGAGAAAATGTCTAAAAAGTACTTTTATAATATAAGAGTAATGAAAAAATGGAATACGATGACTAAGAACATGGTTATTGCAAACAGAATACATAAATTTAAAAATGAAAGTAGAGAATGTTCAAGAGATGGGGGCCTCCTAAAACTTCCTCCTTGTACAGTACAAATAGTTAATTACAGATACATAATCACACATAAACACACAGAGTTACATGGATCTTGCAAAAGATATAATAAATCTATAGACAAAAAAGAATGAATCATCTAATACCACATGGCTATTAAAATGGGTGAAATTCATTGAGAAACAGGCTCAGAAGTTAACACTGCTGAAGAAGGAAACAAAGAAACTGAGTAATCGAATCAAAGGTCATGAAAAGTGTCATTGTATGGGAAAGGAAATTTGGGAATTGATAAAGTCAAGGGCATATGTCCAAACCATTTCAGCACACCCACTTTAGCTCTGAATCACATTTCTTATTAATGCACCTCTCTCATACCTTTTTGTTGCTTAATCAAACCATCTCACACTACACACTTTCCTCAAACATTTCACTTCTAAAACTTCCACCCACTCAATACATCCTTATCCATAAGGAAAATTACATTTATGAAAATAAAAATAGATTCATGAATTACCCATAAAGACAATTTTTTGCTCAGCCACAATGTATTGGGAATAATGAAACATCCATACAATTAGGTCATAGTACATAGTGATTACAGTTCCTATGATACCTTACAGTTCGCTTAGATAATACATGTGATATGACCTACTTCTGCATCTAAGGGAGGGAAGTCAGTGAAGTTTATTACTGTCACGTTTCAATATGAGACTACCCGTTGCCTCTAAATTGAAATCTACAGGCGCGATACATGCTGCAAGCACAAGTGAATACCACATTTCGCCTATTTTGAAGATCCGATTCTGGTGATAAAATAAGTTTACTATCCTGAAATAATCATTTATAACCAATATGGACATTGTCATCCACTACTGCTAGTACGAGGCTGGACAAATTCTTGTGCGACTTGAAAAACACTTGTAAAGTGTCTAGGCCTGATAAGCGAATCTTTATGCTCTTATTACAAGGCTAAATTGGTAATAAACGTGATAGTGTGAAAAAGAAGTCCTTTACTGGGTAATAATGAATAAATAATTATCGATAATTACACCAGATACCCATTTACTTGCCAACCCCAAGGAAGAGAGGATGGACACGGGAAACAGAAGGCTGACGATTCTTCTCTGCATGAATAGTGATTAAGAGGAAGAACTGGAGTGTCTGAGGAATGTGCTAGGTGAAGCCATTATCTACAGTGGTCTTTCACACTCGCAGATAGAGGTAGAAGGAAGTATATTTTGCGATGATATTGATATGGACGGTAAATTTACCCTAGGGTATGGATGCCTCTGCCTTTTTAGATAGCCCGTGGGGCTGTGGCGGAGGACCCCAGTTCTGTAAAATCTATTGCTCACAAAAGATGCATGTATTCGCCTGATCCACCTTTGTAAATGCGAAGACTAAAGACAGTAAATATCTAAATATTTGCACAAACAAGTTTACTAAAGGCATCGGCAGATACTGTACAATTACTGAGTTTTATTTTATTCGCTGTAATAAATGTCATTATTTGCATTATGGAAAATAATGAAATATGAGACAGAAGAATGTCTTTCTGTTGTTTGTTACATCAGTCATTTCCAGTTTAGTCCGCCTTAACGTTTCTCCCTGCAAAATCAGAGTTCTTATTAACAGTGACGTCCATCATTCAGGTATATTCATACACAAGAACCAACATACAACAAGACGTTTTTGTCTACGACTCAACAAAATCTTGTTTTTAGAATATGGATGTTTTCTGAGAATTGTAATTCCTGGAATTTCGTAGTCCTTACTCAAGTTAACATTATACTTTTTTTAAAAGAAGCATATTTCCATTAAATGGTGTTCTTATTACCCTACGTAATAATTTGCAGTACATATCTGTATAAAAAAAAGTTATACATACTTTTACTGTATACACAAATCACCTGTTCGGTTGGTTATCATTGCAGTTTCTTTTAGTTATTTGTGATACGGTTACTGTTACTTGTAAAGGGAATTGTTTGAGAATTGTCCAGGCAGTTACAAATACTCAACAGGAATGCCAGGGAATATTCAGCATGGGTCGTAAGCACCCGACCAACACACAAGTGAGGGCTCGAGTGCTATGCTGGAAAACTAAGGAATGTTAAAGCATGGGTGTGAGCGGAGCATTCTCCTAAGTGCATGCAGAACTGTTTAGGCATGGGTATGAACATCCTACTGAAACACTGGGAACTGTTCAGGAAGCTCTATGAACACCCTACTAGAACAAAGAACGACCCAGGATAAGTCTTCAGCGTCGTACTGAAAGTGAGGACTTTCTAGACTCGGGTATGAACACCCTGCTAGATCACCGAAGATTGCTCAGGCAGGATCACCCTACATGAACACTGGAGGGCTGTCCAAACATGATTGGAAACGCCCCTACTAAAGGAGTGAGGAGTGCCATGGCAAGGTTGTGAGCACCCTGCTAATGACTAGGTCACAGTGGACAGCCCAGGCAGGGTTATGTGCATTTCGCTAGAAAACCGAAGACTGTCGCCTGGGTAGCTGACCAGCTGACTTGTGTTTACCCCACTGGCCGAGCAGTCTGTGGTGTGAGGGCGTGGGTGTGGGTGGGGGTGTGGGTGAGGGTGTACCAGCTGGAGAGCCACCTCGGAACCAGCTGCGTGAACACTGACGTTCCCTGCGCAGAAAAACAGTAAGTTTGAGTGATATTAATGATTCATATGAGAATCATTGAGGAAGAAACCCAAACACTCAAACGGCTGATGAGGCCGTTAGGGCACTCTCAAGCATTCCAGGGAAAAGTACAGAGTAACAATTCAAAGACGTTTTCTCAGTAACACATATACATTACTGTAAAAGGTCTTCTGAGTTACTTTACTCAAACGTTAAGAAATTCTCTCTTACACTTATGGGATGACTCGGGGCCCACAACAGTCTTGAGATGCTAATCTTAGGGAAATGCCTACAAACATAAACAAGCAAAGACAGAGGATTCAAATTCAGATATTAGCTAAAGCGTGGAATGCACAGCGTGTTAGTAAAATGAGAGTTAAAAAGCAATTTGGCCAGGATATGAAGGAAGCGACCAACCATTTGGGTGACCCCAATTAAAGGAATATTATCTGTGGTCATTACTTCAAGGTTCTAAAGCATACTGAGTGATAGGGTAATCAGCCCATCTTATGAAGTAGCAGGAAAGGCTTAGGGTAAAAAAGACTTGTTTGGTAAACTGGAGGTTATTAGGCAAACTACATTTACCGCTACTCAGGAGGTAACTCTAGCATTTTCAATAACGAAAAGTTAGAGCCAGAATACATTTCATACTTCAAATATACAAATCACAAAGATCAAACCGCATTAAGTGAGATCTATAGGCGACTATTTTCTCACTAAAGGTACTTTTCTTAATACATATTATAATATCCTAAATTATGAATCAAAAGATCCTCCGGAGTACTTTCGTGACTGCAAGGTTGAAGTTTACGTTACTGTAAATTTCGATCAGTCTGATGGCACGAGATCTGCAAGTCAAACATTATTATGTCAATATTACTTTTTTTAACACAAAAAACAGTGGACAAAACTAGTGTGGTTCCTGGTTCAAAACTCATCTTTGCTTTACCTTTTGACGCCATTAAAACCAAAGTACAATGACTGACATATCTGACGACTGACAGTGATAAGGACTACAGAGGTACAAAATGATAAAAAAAAACAATAAAAAATTCTTGGAGATTGCAACATTCCCTGAAACAAGAGAGATGGACCAACACTAGAACAGGAGTCAGAGGACGTACAGCCTGACGCCGGCCTCCACAGCCAGTTCGTTGAGGTGGGTGACGAAGGCCTGGGGTAGGGTGGCGGCGTTGGGCACCACGCGTCCGTTCGCCACCACACCCATCTGGGCTCGACCCTGGTATGATGCCACACACACTGATAATACTGCCAATAAGAGAAATAAAGACTTTAATATGTAATGTTAACGAAACTGTAATGAAATTATTTACTACCTGGCTTAGGAAAAGGTAAGAGTAGGACAAACTATTTCAATACACTTAAACAATTTAACAAAATACTGCATGTAATTTTTGTATAACGTTTGGCATACCATTATACATTCACACCTGATAAACAGAACACACAAACTCAGGACCTCTTTCTAAAGGTTCCTGCATCCTAAGAATGCGGTACTTCCGGAAAGTAGCAGGGAAATGTAGACTCTTCGATGTATATCAACTGTACTGTTATATTTCTCTCTTGTGTCTCCCCTGATGATGTGATTATTACACGAAAGGGCACTTGGGAACTTTTCGTGTATCATGAAAGTAGTGATATGCATCCGTCATAATTTTGTCCAATATGTTATTTTATTTAATAAGGGCAAAAACTATCGAAATTATACTGATCATCTGTCCTAACTGAGGCCACATTTTTTATGGTATATTTTAGGATGGGTGTAAATTCTTCTTTAATCATTATAAGCACAAACTAATCACAGATTTTTGCGTCCAAGTGTACAACATATTTACATTATCTATTGAATTGACACTATACAAGCGATTTCCACAAATTAGTTAATATTAGTTCATTTGTTTAATGATATCACTTACCCACTGTGAAGCGTTACAAAGGAGAGCACAGAAATTCTTCAGAGTAAGAACAGTCTGATCGCAACACAGATCAGAGCAGTAATTTCAAATAACAATGGTAAACAGATGAGGGCAAAAACTTTGCAGGATACAGCTTTCATGATATTGTACCGAGAAGAATAGTGAAGAATTAGAATATATCTAAGGGGTTATGGGATGTCTGTTACTGGCCACAGGACGTATTGCTAAGTGGGAAGGAAACTACATGAATAAAAAATAATGAAAGGTACGTTTGAGATATTTCATATTGAATACCTAGGATGTCAAGTTCATGTGTTAAAAAAAAAGAAAAAAAAAAAAGACTGCACAGGGTAAAAGATGTACACCGGTTGTAAGAAATGAACTAGTGAAGAATTTTAGCTCACCAGCTCCATCTAGCGGAGGCCTCCAGTAAAAGATGTTGAGAAGGTCATGGCCCCAGACTGTAATGGGCTGAGAAGGTCCTGCTAAGTTTGACATCAGGACAGGGTAGCGTACTGACAATGCCCGGAACACTGAGCCAAGCAATGACTCTGGCAAGAAATACGCCACATTCCTCAAAAGCCACACTGATGCCAAGTAACGCTCAGGGTAGTCGCGGATCTTCTCCATAGATTCCCGTACCGTATGCAGAGCTGAAGATGAATCGGCAGCACCTGTAGGGAGAGCCAGGGTCACCAGACCAGGTGTTTGGGCCGTGCCACGGCTCTCTGCCCACCGCTGTGAGTACACAGGAACAGTACAGCAAACTTCATCGGGTACAGGTAACCCCATTACTCGAAGATAGTCCCGCACAGCACCTGATGAGGCTGTCAACAGCACCTCACTCAGCGTGGCCCCTGTGGCACCACGCACGCCTCGCGCTGTGCTCAAGGGTACCGGGTCACTCCATGCCACAGCCACACCACCCTTGCGACCTAAACCTCGGGATGACAGTGTCCTCTGGCGCCGTCCAACCCAGCCCATGAGGGGCATTGCTCTTCGGACGCTCAGCGCCTCTTCCAGCACAAGGCGGGGCAACGATACAAAGGCACGCACCATCCAGTATATTTCTATCATGGCATCCACCATTATGCCAATCTCTTTGCTGGCACATACTTCACTAACCCATCGACAGAGGACATGTCCCCATAAATGAATTTTCCAAGGGAGTAAAAAGACCCACACTGCACATTGCAACCACAGCTTTACAACCCAGACTACACCAAAGAGGCATAAGTGGAAGACGGACCATGCATTCAAATACTTTTTCAACACATTCCACAGTAAATCAAAGTAGTACTTAAATTTTCCCCACAGTACAATGAGAATAGTAAGGAAGGCGGCCATGACTCGTGCAAGTGGTGCCGGAAGTTCTTCAGGTGCCAGCTTCTGGGTTGCCTGCAAAGTTTCTTCGATTAAAGTTAAGCTAGGCGCCACCAGGTTGGTCTGTTGTCTACACCACCACCGTCTACAGGCCTTGCTAGCTTTGACTGCTGTTGTCATGGCCAAGTTACAGGAGGCGTCAATAAATCGTCTGGTAGCAGCTGGAGCAGCTAGAAGGGTAAAGCTTCTAGTGGCTGGGTAGCGCCAGGGGTCAGGGTACGCTGTTACCAGTATGTCTGGCAGTGACAGCCTGGAGGCCAATAGATGGTGTGCACGCGCCACCACCCAAGTGTCTCCGTCGTCACCGCCACCTACGTCGCACGCCGTTATCAACGTTACCTGCCATGGTGGCAAGTCCTCTGGTAGAGGCTGGCTGATCACCTCGCTCACATACTCCTGCAGGAAACACAAACATTTGAGCTATAAGCCACCACAGAGTCGTATGGAGATGTGTTTGTGTATTGGGTCAAATGGAGATGTGTTTGTGTATTGGGATTTATTAGTCAACACTAATTTACGACCTGTTCTTTCTTATGTACTTAGAATTATGTAACAGGTGAGAACAGTATCTGCCACCAGGCACTTGTAGATAAGATCTAATACGTACTGCAACTTTACTTCATCCTAGCCAAACTAATCATTCTTAAGAACGACACCTGATATGTTCTGTTCATAAACCTAAATATCTAAACAATGTTAAATCACCTCTATCTGTTCTTCATCCTCCTTTAATTCTTTTTTTCATTGTCTAAAGTTAGACATTAAGTAACTTAACTAGTATCAACAATCACCAAATCCGTCACGGTCAATCGCTCCGGTATTGGATTCCATCACTCATTACGTTACATTAATCTTTTTATTGTGAGAAAATGGTGACATATACCCTGATGCCAACTGTTTTATGCTTTCTTTTATGTATTAAAATCATGCCCACCATTTCATACCATTTCCTTGCGATCTTCTGCATTGAACATGAATAAAGATAGCTTATATTTTTGTTCTTCGTTTACGTGTCCAAGTGTTTGATTTTGCTTGTACCCTCTGCAACCTTGCTCTATAGAACCCTAAAGAAGTTGGCTTTCCATTATAAATGCCAACTGAAAACCTGTCCCTTCAATCAGAGAAAAATTATCTGAAGGCCTGGATTAGGCAAGTACCTCAGAGAACAAGAGTGTAAAATTCTCTTTCCGTAACACTAAAATGGTAATCACACACACACTTTCTTCGAAGTAATGATATTACGACATTGGATGACAGGAAAATACTCTTCTGATTATAACGTTTTAAAAATCGCAAAGAAAACCCAGTTTGTCTTATATATCGTAGAACCCACAACGGTTTTTATTTAAAGCACAATTGCATCAGTAATTATCGGATTCAGCTCTGTTTCAGGTTTTACCCAGATATCTCCATGTGTCCTATAATCCCGTGGAGAAAGTCTTCCAGTTTCCCACAAAAGAACATAACGCAAGTTGCGATATCCTATTCAACCTTTAATGGGGCACTGCACACTCAAGACTTACCTGAATGTTTCTTGAGGTGACAAGGCGACCTCGGTAGTGTAGCGGCGCTTGAGTGACGTGTTGGTTAATGTTGAACACCTCATGTCTCATCCACACATAATATCCCCCAACTTGTTCCAGCCGCCGCCGGAAATTTGGGTGTAGAAACTCTCCACTTGCGTCTTGCCGGTCTACGACATCTTCCTGAAGAAATGCATCACGGATGGATTTTGTTGCTTTCAAGATCTATTACATTTTATGGAATATTGTTTACAAAGGGCAGCTTTTGGTACTTTTCAATTAACGTTGCCATACCTAAGCTTCTGATAACATGAGTGAGATGATGGAAGATCTTTGCAAGTGAAATAATAAATTTTTTGTAGATGTGTAACAGCTCCACAAATCCTTTCAGCAGGTTGTACTGCAGTACAGCCTTTCTAACTGACAGTTCACATTGCTCTACAGGTCCTTTTACCCAGCATTCTATCTCTAGCGATGCCAAGAACTACCTCAGTGTGGCTGCCGGAGGGTCTGGGACGTACTTTGATCTTGTTCCTGATGTAGGCCACGGGTGGGGTCCCAGAAAGACGCAAGAGGAGGGTCTCCACGCCCGGGTCGTTCGGTGTCTCCATGGCTGCCCGTACCGTTACGCCCGTCATCTCCTCCACGCCGTCCATGGCTTGCATAGCCCACATCTCCACTGCCGCTCGCCAAAACTTAATGCCTGCCAAGGGTCAAAGGGTCAGGGAAATTCTCCTTTTGCAGTGATACTTCGGAATACAAGATGACAGACAAACAAGTCGATGAATATACCTTTTGACAAAAAAGTCACCAGAAAGACCACACATTAATAGTTTTTCAGATGAATATCGCTGTAAGAAAATAGCAGAAAACTTTAATTATGTGTAAAAACTGTAAAAGTAGTTCTGAACATGAAAGGTAATATTATGTATGAACATCATACATTCAAATGATCCTATGTCAGTGTTGATGAAGTGCAGTTGTCACAAACACGCTATGGGTTTATCTAATCTAGTACACTTCTGCATTAAAGTTTCGGAAAATAAAGGATTTCTATGCTGCTCGTGTTTTTAGAATTACAACCCACCCACAACATTTGGGTTAAGATACTCTTTACGAGCCTAGCACCTTATCTAGAGTCCCCGGTACCACATAATTCAAGGAATCCGGAAACTGTAATGTTCTTGAATGAAATGGATCCTACACTGCTTCTATCGCTGTACCTAGATAGATGCTCGGAATACCAAAGCATTGGCATTTTCAAGCAAAGTGTAGGGTACTTACCCGTATAGAGGAGGAAAAGGACGGGCAACACGCACACGAAGGCCATGAAGGACGCGATGGTCGTGGCAAACTTGAGGAGTGACAAACGTGCCTCCAGGATGCGGGCAACATGGACGGTCTGCCCCCAAGCCCGCAGAGCCCAATCCCAGCGATGCCCATCTCGCCTGTAGGTGGAGGCACGTCGGTATTTCCTGAAGTAAGAAAAAAGAGCAATGGTCATACGACAAGCAAAGGATGTAAGATTCGGCGACTGTCTAAGATTCGAAGCGCAATATAAAGACAATGTCAGGCGGTAAACAAACGCTGTGGATATATAGATAAGGTTAAGGTGTAGATAAGACTAGTCGATCATAAGTGTGTACAAGTAATGGAACTGAATCAGACAATATGTAAAAGACTAAGAAAAGAATGAGGGTCTGAGTCCAGTCTTGAAAAGGATTAAAGTGCTTACAACAGAAGTGAACAATCTATGGCTACACAATATAATTGATAGCTATCTATGTATCTATCAATATCAAATATATTTTTTATCACTATCCAACATAATGCGCCAGGCGAGCTTAGTAAAGCGTTCCTGTCGATAACCAGGTTCAGACGTCGTATGATCTGACGCCCCAGAGTCAGCAAAACACTCCCTCGCTCATGATTGGTCTCATCCACTTATCGTTTTTTCACCATCTGTACACACACACACGCGCGCGCGCACAAAGGATAGAAGACTTAAATTTGCCCATCATGGAAAAGAGTGAGAGGTAAAATGATTACAAATTTCAACAATTCCTTGTTCGTTCTCAGCACTGAAATAAGAAAGTACAACTTATTATAAATATGTTTTGATGGATCGTTTTTGCGTATAGTTTCGACAACAGGTCACTGAAGGTTGTACAAGCGCAGATTTTAAGTCTCGCCAGGACACGCAGTAACTGTGTTGATATATACGTGAAAACCACGCCGGCAAACACTGTCCCTTTAGACAGATACTTAACCCGATGCAGAGTCAGCGATCACGGCTGCACGGCGTTATCCCTCTCAAAACTCTTATCATATAAAAGAAGCTAGGAGTCAACTGTAATGCGCTAGTCAAAACAAAGTTGAGTGCCTGAGATAAGAGAGCAGCCAGCCTTGTTACAATATGGCATATCAGTGAAGTGTCAAGAAACCTTCGTTATTCTTTTCGTGGCATCTACACAAAGGATCAAGGACATTTGTGTGCTTGGTCATGGGATGACTGGAGTCACTGACCGGTGACAGTGAGCCTGTTCAACCTGGTATGGAAGTATAAGCGGGCAGCTTCAGGCTTATATAGTGGTTCTCGAGATTTCGTAAGATGAGACAATGGAACACCATTAGTCTTACTTCATGGACATGTGAGTATCGCCCATTTACCGGGCTAGTACGGCGACCGTCGACGGGGAAAACACCGCAACAGACGCTACGTCAAGCTGAAGTTTATTTTGCAAGCTTACTAACATCGGACAACCGATGAAGCATGCAATGTTTGTGGTGACGTCAGATGTTGATGGGGTGGCGAGACGAGTGCCGCCAGTGAGAGTGTGGAGCCGAGGATACGTCCCAAAGGGGAAGGCAAATCAGTTCTCGAACCTCTGATACAACAGATAAGCGACAGACATCGACCTCTATGACAATGACTGAACTTTATTCTGATAAGTAGAGTTCAGGAGAGGAAGGGAAGTGGGCAGATTAGGAGAGGGTGAACGTGTCTTGAGGCCGTATGTGTGAGTGGTT
>JAUTXX010405888.1:0-23430 GCA_032273605.1 Panulirus laevicauda
GAGAGAGAGAGAGAGAGAGAGAGAGAGCGAGAGAGAGAGAGAGAGAGAGAGAGAGAGCACTTGAAGGATCAAAGAAGAATGAAATCTGACACGAAAAAGAAAATAAGATATGAGAAAAGCAATGGAATTCAATGATATTGGAAACGTTTCTGTGTGTGTGTGTGTGTGTGTGTGTGAAGACGACAGCAAAGGGCAAAGATGAGAATGGTGAAAGGAATACCACGTAAAGGACAAAGCACCAGGTCTTCATGCTGGAGATTAATTAGTAAAGTTAACGATCGGTCACCATTTCTTTGGCGCTGCGTCTATCCTCATCATACGACGATGATCTTATGTTCCCATCATACTGTCCTGCATTTCATGCCAGAATGAGAGATGCTACCATACTGCTGCCCCATAGGTACCCTCCAAAATAAACTAGTTACATAAAATAGTAACGTATGGCGACACATGTTTGGTATTTGATATATTCGCCTCACTTACCATGTATAGGCTTCGATGTCGCATGGATGTTAGTATGGAACACTGTGTTGCTACAATAGCTGCCTTAAGCATCCCCAGTAGCTCGTAATGTCCTGACGTTATCTCTTACTATCAAAATTTGGCACTGAAAACATTTTTTCTTTTCTTTCTTTCTTTTCTTAAAAACTGGATTCCGAAGTATTTGCAGATCGACAGTTACCGCCTGGTTTACCTTCATCATTAATTTGATATTTTTGTAAAGTTACTTTACCATAAAGCATATCAACCATGTCTCCGGTCCCCGTGCATTACACATGACAGGTAGAGATTGGATATGTGCAAATGAGGCTATTGTTCATTAGTTCCCGATGCCACCTCACTAAAGCGCGAATAGCAATAATGGTTGGTTCAGATATTCGTTGTATCATAATCTATTGTCTAAGACGCTATCTTTTGCACACTCATAGCTCTGACCCCTTGAGCACGAAGAAACAACCTTTAAGTACTGCGGCTTAACCTCTGACCTGACCCTTAAGGATCAGGTAGAAGGCCGGGCCATCATACCCATGGGTCGTACCGTCGCGTTTAAGAGGATGAGATGAGACTACTGTGGCAGGTTCTATACATATTCATAAACCATTAACCGTGTAGATTCACCATTGACATTTAACACTGTAAAGCTTTCCTAAGCTTCGTCCAGTTCGTATTCATGAACGAAATCATCCCCAGATTTGCGTATCAAGAGTAATGAGAGGATCATTACAATTCGCAAGTCTATTCTGTCGGGTTTATATCTATATTATAACGTAACTCATCGGAGAAATCGCTTACACAATCATTCCTATGATTCGCATGAGCATGAAACTGACCAAACATAAATATGTGTATGTTGTCGACTATCGCTCAAGCCGGACATCAGTGAACATATATTCTTAACCATGTTTGATAATCCGCACGATGAGACAATATTCAGATATGTGCGACGACGTGTTATACCAGAGAGACAATGCCATGTATACGATGAGGGTAGTGTATCGTCTGGGGAGGAGATCAACATCTTCCGACCGGGGCTCATCACGATGATGGCATTGATGACTCTGCCAGTCAGTGGGAGTGTAGGAATGTAGCATCCCCTAAACGTATAGAATCATTTCGCAGTATCATCATACGCCGACATGTATTGCTTCCGGACAAATGGGTCAACCGGTGCAATCATTGCTCTTCGGTCGTAAATCTCCTGCAGATCGCGATTGCTTTGGCAAATCCTCAGGGAATGGGAAGGTTATTTTGAGATAATCCTTCTGCCGAGCGACGGCAAGTCAACATCAGCCCCGTGATCGGGAAATAAGGCAGACTTGGGCCCCGTGCAGAGAGATTATGTTCATCACCTGAGATCAACCAACATTACAAAGCAGTTGCAGGCGGACACCATTACAGTAAAAAAAAGGGCAGACTAGGGAAGGAATTCAAGCAAGTACATCTAAATGTCAAATTTAACTTTTTACTCAGATCACCGAATCAGATAACTAGTGAGCTTATTTATTTACATATGTACGTACATATGAAAAACACCCATGGAATATTGAGCTGTGTGTTTATGGCCTCGACTAACAACAGGATAGTGGTCACAAAATAGTTTTGAATGTCACGTTTAAGTCTGTAATTTGTAGGTATTGCAGAAAGTACAGTTCCTCTTATGTAAATGGAGGAAAACAACAGTTCTTTGTTACGTCTGTGTCATCAGGAAAAAGCCTTTGGCCTTTGAGGTCTACTTATTCACGTCACGTTAAGTATCAAAATATATTTTTCTGTCGTTTTCCGGCCTATCTTTTATGAGAGGACTTTTGTTTGTTCTCCACCAGAGTTCCAGTTGCTGTCCTTACATTTCTTCACCTCCTCCTCTAGATCGTGATTTACTTTTTTATCTCCTTTGCGAGTTGCTCTGGTTAATCATTTGCAGAACATATCCATGTGATACGATAACAAGGAGAGATCGGCGAACGATACCAACCAGTAGTTTAGAAAAAAATTTTCTCCGAAATAATACATGGGGAGAGAGAGAGAGAGAGAGAGAGAGAGAGAGAGAGAGAGAGAGAGAGAGAGAGAGAGAGAGAGAGAGAATTAGAGAGAGAGGAAGGGAGGGAGAAGGAATGCCATAAGCTGAAAGGGATTGGCCAGCGAGTGATTAACCCGTCTCTACGTCCAGGCACCTTTGATCCGTCAGATGAGGTAATGTGCAATTTAAACCACTGGAAGTCCAGCAGGATCCCTTTATTAACTACAGAGAATAGACCCACGAGATCAGAGCGACGTAGGTCACGTCTGAATACCACCTTTTTTTTAAACACTCAAGCACCATTTATCTCTTTTATATTCACTGTGCTTATCTAGATAAAATACATACAAATCTTCTCATTGCCTCTTTTTTTGTTTATATGATTTATTCAAGCATATCTTATGGAGATGAAAATCTTTCCCTGTGGCTTGACGTAACATTGGAGTTGGTCTTAACACCGCCACCGCGATATCCCAGCTTGCCTCGTGCATCTTTCACTGTCTGTAAAGCAGAACTAACTGGCGCCTCCCTCCTTCTGCCTCCTTTGTTCGCTTATGAGCACTCGGCCTCCCACACATGTGAAGACACTCTCTCCCACTTCTATTTGTGAATATATTTCGTTTCTTCCGCGTACGAACAGTCACGAATACCCAGTGATGCCACCCTATGGAATATCCATGAAAAAATCAAGATCCCCCCAGCTCTGTTTGAGAGTGAAGACAGTGTATCAACGCTATATATTCATGAAGGCTGAATTCCCTCAACCAAAGAACACTCATGATCACCGAAAAACTGATAGATAAAAAAAAAAAAATATCGAAGCATTCACTCCCTTTGTTTCAAACTCGCTGCCAAACGAATCCAAAGATCGAAATCCCCGACAAGATAATTTCTCTCGTCTTTCACGAAGGTTCAATAATCCTCAGTCTCATTCTGACCTACAAACTTTACCCTTTTTCATCCTTCCTTCCTCCAGCGCTCTCCTTCCTTGCTCATTATCTGCCCGAATAACCCCTAGTTCGATAATGAATAATCGACATTTAATCTCAGTACGCTGCGAGCAATTATCGACTAATTGATATATACCGAGGTTATTTTCTGAATCTGTGATCCAAAGACCTTCCGCCGACGGGTCGCAATTTGTTCCAGTAATTGAGGAATCAGAAGACTTGATCTCCGTACACAGCATTACAACAGACTAATCCTGACCTAATCGGTACCCGAGATTTAACCAATTAAGACATTCTTTATCTAGACTCCTTATCATCCTTCTCTGATCCCTTCCGATGCCCCTCTCGCTAAAATCTCGTTTGGGATCTCTATTCGGTCACCCATATTCAAGGACACCTCACTACCTTTCACTAAAACCCATTAATGGTAATCTCCTTTGGAATCCGCCGTATCAGCTCTAATTGGGACTCATCCATCATATACCCTTCCTTCCTAGCCACCCTTTTGCCTCCCGCTTTCATTGTATTTTTATTTATGTTAGGTCCCACGCCATCTGGTCGTCCTTCTCTGGTAGAATCCTTTTCCCTAGTTCCCTATGATCCATCTCTGTGCTTCGGAGATAATTCTCACCTATCCTCATCATTTTCTTTGGAATGACATCTCGACACTCCTTCTCAATGACTTATCCATTAATATCATTATAGTAACAGTTAATCGGGTCTTCCTGTGATCTAGTTGCGTTACTCTTCTATATTCACTTCACCGACTCATCATTTGGTGTTGTGAGGCCTTACTGTGCTGGACGACAATGATTTGGAAGTAAAATTTACAACAAAGCAACAGACAATCTTTATCTAAACGTCTCCAGGTCTATGTAGCTGTAAACATTTCCAGGTCTATGTAGCTGGAACCGTCTCCGGGTCTGTGTAGCTGGAAACACCTCCAGGTCTATGTAGCTGGAAATAAAACTATAAATATCATTCTTGACAACTGATTGGAGGAAAGGGATTAAGGAGTTGAAGAATTTGGAAGGGGTTTTCTTGGAGAATTTCTATCTTTTGGGGATGTGATGAACAAGAGAGGCGGGGAAAGAGAGCAAAAGGCAATTAGATTCTAAGACTCGACTCAGATGCTCCAATTCCAGTCTATGAAACTAAAGCTGATAGAAAAGTTAAATTCTTTATGGACAACATCCCACACAACAATTTCATAAATACCATTAGATTCATTAAACTACACGAGATGGTATTAGATTGAGTCTCGTTTGTATACCTTATTCAGACTGGTAAAATATCACGTTCTTATATTTTCTTCGACATATAAGCCTTGGCTGAAGAGGTTCAGATCCTCTCAGGTATCTTCTAGGTCCTAGATGCTCTCTGCGGCAAATCCTCTTCATACTGATTGCCGGACAAGATATCGCAGTAGGGTACACAAAATCTTGTCAAGTATAATGCCTCCAAGACCTAGTTTCTACCCATCTTTCCATCGAAAACTCCAACTCTCGTCTCTGACGGCTCTGTAATTCCAACTCTTGATCCATTGAACATACTTGGCATTACTGTAACATCCACTCTTGCTTGAAAACCCCACTTTATAGGAAAAGCTAGGTCCTCCTCCAAACAAACTGGGTGCCCTGTCCGAACGTCGAAACTTCTCTTCTGAAAAGCTGCTTCGTTTATATAGGGGATTTACTCGACCTTGTATGGAGTATTGCTCTCACATTTAGGGTAATTTTAGCTCTTCATCCTTACTTGACAGAGTTCAGTCGAAAGTGATCCGCCTCATAAACTGTCCCAGGCTAACTTTCAAAATTTACCCTCTTTTCCAAAGCCGCAATGCTAGTTCACCTTCTCTTCTATAGGTATAACTTTGGCTTTTGCTCCCGAGAGCTGGCTGTTTGTGTGACCACACCACTAGCTAGACCACGCTGCTGCTTTACATGATTATTGTATGGCCATCAGAAACTTAAAGGTGGGCCGTTTTGATACCTGCTTCTTTCCCTGCACGTCGAAGCTCTGGAACTCTACCGTCTTATGTCTTTCCCAATAACTATGACCTGGCACATTTCAAGACAGGTTTTTTCACTTTCTCTAAAATTCATAAATACTTTCCCTTGTCTATTCTTTTTTCATGCTTCCCTCTAAATTTCAATAGGGCCCGACCTTGAAGAAGGACTTTTATCCGCGAGTGGAGCCGTCAACATACAAAAAGTTTCTTCAGCGCGTGATCTAGATACTGACACTAATGGAGTTCTCCATTGTCATAGTAAACTAGACTACAGGACAGCATTTGAGTTCAAACAAGGCGTAATGAATCACGCATGGCATCTTCTTGATCTAACTCCCTTACTGTTTGTTCTCATAAACATCATAGCGTCTTTCTCTGACTTGCCTCACCCTTGATACCAACACGTCCTAATCCATGATCCAATGTGATTTTCAGCCACAGATATCATTATCTGCAATCATCGTTTGCAGTAATCAGTGTATCCTACCATTACCCACAACTTATTGTCAAATTCACTACACTTATCCTCACCTTGGCTGTTGGAATGTTTTCGTTTTTCCCCCTTTACTGTCTTATTTTTTCTATTTCTGTTGTTCATTTGCCTTTAAACTTCCTAAGCGATTCACCAACATTTTTGCCTTGCCACATCTTTGAATTTTTCTCTTTTCGTTCCTTCAATAAACCCACACCACTACCTCCATTGTATTTATCAAAAATAATCATTTCTCTTAGTTCTGTATATCTGACTTCATTCCTTCCTTTCATGCGTGTTACTCTACGAGTATTTTAGTTCAATCACTCCAATTCTTGCTAATTTTCCATGATCCGTCTTTGCACTCCTCTCTTCACTGTGTTCCACATTCGTCTTTTTCCTCTGACATTTGAGGTCTTTCTTACAATCGTAAAAACTTCACTTTTTTCTCTTTGACATCTCTCTATTACCACTTGTCCTTTGCTCACTATTTGGTTTAGTTAAGTATCCTCAAATCCATTCAGGATAAAAAGCGGCTAAGTGCTGTTGTTTTCCTTTTTGCAAACTCACTCGCTCATTCCTCTCTCTCTCTCTCTCTCTCTCTCTCTCTCTCTCTCTCTCTCTCTCTCTCTCTCTCTCTCTTCCTGAAGGAGACAAAAGATAATTTCATTTTCCTCGTCGGATTTTCTCTGCTAAGCATAAATTTTATAACTGTGCACTGTGTTGTCCCACTGGAATAATTTAATACCACCGATTTTTTTTTACACTGTTTACACCGTCAATGTTTACAAGCCATGCGTGTTCCTGCATCATTTACGGGTCACAAATACGATTCATCGTCGCTTTGGATAATAACTAGAAAGTGCAAGGTAAATGTAGGATAAAACACTCCGGCTGCAGATGTTTTGTAATATGTTTCCTACGTCCCAGGGAAGGAGGGTATGTCATTTCTTCCCTCTCCCCAGAGAAGAGGGGTATTGCATTTCCTCATCCCAGGGGGATTTGATTACCCCACTCCCACGGAAGAAGACTTATAGCATTTCTTCTACCCAGGGAGGGGCGGCGGTTGTTATCACCCTTACTCCCAGGGGAGGAGATTATTGTATTTCTTTACCCCAAAGAGAAGGGAAGGATCGTTCCATTTTACCCCCAGGGGAGCAGAGTAATACATTTGGTCTGTGATACGGTCTATCATGGGCTATGTGCGTGTGTCTGTTCACAGATGTCGTCACGCACACAGCATACCACTCATCGACCTCACTAACGAGTGTAATATCTTCATGTCTGAAGGATTCTCCAAGCTATTCAGTCAAACACTCACGTACGTAATGTCTCTAAAGTTCGTGGTGATAAGGATCAGTACTGCACTTATCATTATTATCATATTTACTCATCTGGCTGTAAATGACCTGAACGGCAGCCATCATCACTACCGACCACGTATGTGATTAGCATCTGATGAACTCCACATATAATGTCTTGTATCTTCATGTGATTGGGAGATGAGTTCGGGGTTCTGAAACCCAACGAATTCCTGGATTGGGCACAATGTATCCGTCATATAAGTATCTTTTGAATAATGACATCGGGAATCTTATGATAAAAAAGTATTGTTAGTCTATGACTGATGTAGTTCATGCCGCAAAGACATTGTGCAAAACACACACACACACAAACACACACACACACACACACAGGCCGTGAAGTTGACCTTCAGTCCTTAAGCATCATCTTTAATGGCTACGAAAGTACTCTGAGGCTTCAATCACGGATCTGGTCATAACTAGATAGACTTCTGTACTCACAAGACAGCTCAAATGATACTCAAACGCAGCCATAATAGCGGTTTTAATAATGTAAGAATATTCTTATACATGTCCAAAGAGATTTGGTGGAAAGCGAAACACACCACGTAACTTCAGAGCATCTCAGTATTTGCAGTCGTGATATCAAAAGCTATATCGGTAACCTTAGGCATTCTGTCAAGCCTCTAGACACCTCTGGTGACCTTAGAACCCCCTTTCGTTGTCTTCAATCATCTACAAGTGACCTTCCGAACTCCTATCGTAGACATGTCATCATAAAAGGCGACATTGTCCGTCTTAAGACAAACCGGCAGACATTTATGTGACGCCTCAGTATAAGCTTCAGTCTCCACAACACACAAGATGTAAAGGGGAAGGGGAAGACAGAGACGCCAGCCAGGAGGTATCACATTGCAGGATCCGTCCTATCAAACGTTCTTAATTTGTCCACGGTGATGTTCTGGCTATAGTTAGACCCAATCCACTCCACCTCCGCCTCGTCTCTGTACACCTGTACACCCTCTTTGTACTCCAGCACGGCACTTTGTACGTCACCATAGAAGCGTTTCACATCATATAATCATTATTTACAGTCCCATGTACTTCTATGCTCAACTATACATAGACATATCCATACGCGTTTCCTTGAATACCACATTACTCAAGGACTTGTATAACTTTATACACCTCGTATGCAACGATGCAAAACATTGTACATTAATACATATCTTTCACACCATCACACACACACACACACACACACACACACACACACACACACACACACAGGCGCGCGCCTGTAAAACACCACCCATTTGATTTGTAGTCACCTAACCATAAATTTTATTACATACCTTCCTTGCACGCTTCTTTGTACACCAACAATTTTCAAATCTGTACACTACCATATACTTCTTTGTACACTATCACATGTTTGTACAATATCACTATCACCAGTCACACGCGCCTCAGTGCACTAATCACACGTGCCTTTTGTGCACTATCCAGCAAACCATTTGAAGACTATCATTAGTACTACTGTGCACTAATCTCACCCATTTTGTCTCCACCAAAGTACATCATTCCTCATACCACCATTATCACGTGTGAACCACTGTACACCCTCCTCTCCAACCATGGATTCTGTAGCCACAGCCATACAACCTATTATGCTGATTACCAGACTTCTACATGCTACTTCTACATAGCCCTAAATAATTTTCTCGTGTAGGGAATGCAGACTGAGGAGCAAGGAACCAGATCCTGACCTTATTTTGAAATTCATTTCAAAAACCAACCTTGGAAGGTATTGTTTTATCAAAGGGCGTCTTTTACACAATATACAGCTCTAGTATTCCGTGAGACTATCAAATACAATAACACGGATTGAGCCAATAAAGCTTGGCAGTGGGGCCGTCCCTAACCAATCACAGCGTTAAGCCTCTCTCTATTATTTTTTCGTGTCCATAACAACAGTAACGAGAGAAATAGTGGAGGAAGCTGCGGGTGTAACAATGGTGCAAAGCAGCAGAAGAGAATACGAGAAACAGCAGCAGACGTAAAGCAACAGCAGCAGCAGCAGAAACACCACCAGCATTCAAGAAAAAGCTATCTGAATTGCAATGTTGCCTCACACTCTCTTAGCTGATAGGCACTCACGCGTCCAGCAGGGCAGAAGAGACTTATTCAAGCGGTCACAATTACATATCTCTGGTGAATCTAAGACTTTTATCAAGTCTGTAGCAGCTCTATTTCACAAGTGTTCCTAGAACAAAACCCAGCCGCTTTACAAATTGTCAGTGTGATACGTTCTTTTGGCTTGAAAATGTCCACTATCTCGGCCACATAAATGGGCCTATATTCCGACTGTATGTGACAAATTACAACTACACTTGACAAACGCAGCTATCACAGGTAACAAAAACAATAACCACAACCATATGCTATAAACACAGAGGCTACAAAATGACGAAGACAATAGCATGCAAAAAAAAACAGCAATCACATATCACAAAAACAGCTCCCTGTGACAAACATAATAACCATACGAGACTAAAACGGCGCTTCTATGTGATCAAAGCAAAAACAACAGTAAATATAACAATTACCTAGAACAAACACAGCGGCCACTCGTACTAATCACATGCCTAAAGGCGAAAGAGCATTTCTTCATGGCAGGCACAACACTTCCAAGTGATAAATGCAATCATGACTATAGTAAGAAATTCAGAAAAAAAAGAGGTAAGAATGATTCCTAGCAGCACTTGGTTAATTGCTATCGAGTGTTTGTTATTATATTCTATTGTACAAACAGTGGTTCTGCTGTTGCAAAGTTGGTACTGAAAATGGAATTCAAAAAAGGGCTTCGGAGCGGACGTGCCAAGATGTCGAAGGTATTAACAAAAAGAGGATCAGTGGCTGTAAAGAATCAAGAGAATACAAAACAGTGCGGGTATTAAGTATTGGCTCAACAATTGCCTAAAAGCACCTGGGAAAATAATCTCCACAACATAGGCTTGGTTTCTTACTTTTTGTGTCAGAAACAAATTGGTAAGCTCCACGAGGAACACTTTAGGGAGCTTCAAAGAACAGATTCGTGATTGGGTATATCATTGAAGGTTTTGGCAATAAGCCTTGACGCTAGATCTTTAGACTTGCTTGCCATGTATACATGCAGGAGCACCCAGATATGCTCCCTTACGTATATCTGATTACACACACACACACACACACACACACACACACACACACACACACACTTGTTATTTCGATGTTCATACGAGAAAAGAAAAAACTTATTAAATAAAAATATAGACTATCTTATGCTAATAGTATCAGCGTAAGCCTGAATACAGAAAGTGAAGTATCAACATCTTTTTTATATGTATTCTGTATACATTATACAAACCGATCCTTTTCAGCGAAGTATTTAACTAGATCTTTGGAGGTAGCCATCAAGATGAACTACTACTCCTGCTGTATCTGCTGCAGCGTGACACACCAGTTACAAGGGGCATCAGAGGACATCGAAGATCAAATTTAAAAAGACTATGCTGTGAACACCATCTTGCAAATTTTTCATAAGCTTTACGTGAACACGGATCTAAACTCCTTCGGTTCTTATTTTCTTAACCCGGATACACACACACACACACACACACACACGTATGTGTGTCATTTTCAAGTACAGTACTATAACCTCTCTCGCTTTTGATGATACGTCTTGTGAACTTTAGGCTGAAATCCATAATCCAGTGTTCGCCAAGACAAGAAAACTTTAGGTATTGTTTTGACCCATTCGTTCTCGTTGTTTTTCCTGCAACTACGGAGAGTTAGCTATGAAGGTCTCTCTCATGATAGCGTGGAGTGGAGGGTCTTGTTATTTCGCAAGCTTTGACTCCATAGACGAAGACACTAAGACGAGGAGGGAAAGTAATGTTCCAGCAAGAATTTCACGCCAGACTCATGAGGCTAGACTTAGCAAATTACGTAAGACAATCTTTCAACACGTCTGGCAGAAATGTCATCAGAATCGTCTAATACCACTTCTTTGAACTGCTCTTAGCTGTGATTATAAGATGCTGCGCTTCCAACTACTTTCTCGGAGTCAGATAGTTACGATCAGCGAGAGTGACATCAATATAGGAAAAAAAATGTAAAATCCAAAAACAAATACCTGTTGCGAAGATGGTAGACTTTTCTCTTTCTACCGTCTACCAGACGACTAGGTAACAGATCAAGCAACATCTGTGCAGTATAAGTAATAAGACACGAATTTTATCAGCAAAAATGAACTAACAGCAAGCAGTAAACGCAACAACCCCGTAAAGAACAAGTGACAAATTGAACGGCCAAATGAAACAAATACATCTTTCTTGTCGACAAATACACTAGCCACACTTGAAGGAGTCAGCAACCACTCTCTATTCAGATAAGGAGATCAAAGAGGGACGTTCCTCTTCGAAACACAATTCCCGAGAAAGTAGCCAATAAGTTTTCGTCTCTTCGCAGAGATGGCGTGGTAAAAGTTTTCTACTCAAGGAGCCCGACTCTTAGGCAGGCAGTGTCCCTTCGAGCCTTTCCTACGTCCTGCATCACTGCCTCAGGTAGGAAGGTTCACGTCCTTCTGCAGGAAATGTAAACATTCACCTCAAGTCCTTCCTCGCATCGAACTCATATTAACAATGTCCGCTCATCTGATCCCCCATCTTGTAGACGTTCCTTCGTCATATCACTATATACCTTCTGTTTTATCCTGTTTCTACCACAAATAATGGCAGCAAATACCTTGTCAAGGGGCAGCAGATCTCCCGTTATCTGTCCATTCCATATACTCCCATTAACAGATAACCACGTTAAGACCAATCAAGTCCATGAAGTCATTTTCTTTGTAACACGTACTCCGTTTCCACACGTCAGGACGACCAACCTCACTCCCTTCGTCTCATCTCTATTCCATGGGTTCACCCATGGTAACAACGCCCCCACAACCATTCTTGTCTCAACCTTACCTCGCTCCTGAATAGAATGTTAGCGTACCTGAAAGTTCCTTGTTTGCTCCATTTTACTCGATTCGTAACGGAAGTCTTCCCTGTGCTTTTTTTTTCCATTCTTGATCTGGTCACGTTAGGTTTAAGGGAAGTTACAGTGAAGAGCGTTCTATGAAATCTCTGTTCTTCATCGAAGTGGTATTAAGAGAAGTGTAAAAGCTACTGGGAAATGTATCTAAAAAAAGTTTTTTTTATAGAAATGTTAAGGTAATCAGCTTTTCGAGAGAAACAAAAAATGAACTTAAGAGGAAAGATTAGGAATCTCTTCGTGGAATCGTATTCTCAGCGTAGAATCGGATACTTGAAGCAAGAAACATTATAATTTTTCTTTAGAAATTTCCTTATAGATGACAGGTTTGCATAACAGGTCTGGCTGTTACCTATACTTCGTTGGTCTCTGTTGATTCTAGAAGGACAAGGATGAAAGGTCTTAAGAAAGGTCTTATAGGAAATCGATCCAATGAAGTCTTTCCAGAGTGTTTCTCTCATAGAGACAAAATCAAAAATCCTCAAGAAGGCAAGTTTGTTCAAAACATTCGGAAGTCCGTCTAGAAATGAATATCTAGTAATTTTTCACCGTCGCTAATGTGTCCGGCTCACACTTAGCCAAAGTGACTCAAAGGTAGGGTGACACATGGCGTCCATTAATTTAGGAGTACTTAAGGAGAGTCATTGCTCACTGGATGTCGTTTCCATTTTCTATATATTTTTCTATTGGGTGCTTATTCCCAAGAGGGGAGGCAATATCAGATCCATTAAGGACCTATCGGTTTTGAACAGGGGTTAAAACTTTCGAAAATATTCAAGATTGAGTAGGTCTTGACCATAGCCAGAATCACCCGTTAACTTCTTTTTTCCCTCGGCAATTTTCATAAATCTAGAACGATTCTTATCAATCTTCTCATCTATTCAAGAAGTTCTGAGACTTGTCATCCTCTTTTGGTGGATAAATATACATATAATCTCACCCCCAGTGTCTTTTGATCTGCGAGCACCTCTTTGGTGTTGGCCAAGAATCGTGGACATGTAAGGTACGCGTGTTATCTTACTTGGACGATGCTTAGACTGCAAGCTCCTGGTAACAAGTATCGCTGAAGAATCATTAACATGTCTTAAAAGAATTTTGAGCGTTTGGATCACGCTGTATATAAAAGTCTCATACCGCCGGCGACGAGAATTGGAGTTTGTCAAGTGTAACTTCCAGTTTTACCCAAACAGTCTCTTCTGAGACGAGAAACTTTATACAGAAGTCATCTGAAGTCTCTCAGATTTTACTTTTACTCGGTTGGATTAAAGTTCACCTAACCTAACTTGAAGGATTCATAGACAAGATAAACAGTTGCGACATCCCTTCTTCCTTCGTACCAGAATCAAAAATTTTCCTGAAGAAAATGGAGTGTGGCGAAAAAGGAGTGGATTCCCTGGATAACTTATGCCGTTTCATAATATGAAAAACAATGAAGTCGGTTCATGGCGCATTGCCAAAGTCTGATTTACAGCTAGAAAAGCAGTGTAGACAGATTCTGAAGGACAGTACAGATACACTGCTCATTTGGGACATCACAGATCCCTAGAGAGTCAACTCCATGGGTCTGACTTATCAGATGCCATTAACATCTCCAGACATTAGGAAATCCTAGTTTCCCATTATGCAGAGGAACTGTCTGCTGCGAGAGAGAGTTAGTTAGCAAAACAAGTCCACTTTAATCTTGAATCCGGTGGCAGTACCAATGGTCCGCTGCAACCAACGAAGATTATGAAAGCAATATCCATTTTCTTTCTCATTTTCTCATGATACCATTGGCCATTTCCACACTTTTCCAGGTGATTTAAGTGGAACAGATGATCACCCCATATATTAATCCTCAGTGATTTTTATTATTCCTGCCGACATGTGTCTGAGTAAACTGTGTAAAGTCAAAAAAATCATCCTTCAGGTCACATTCCCTCTAACCACAGCGCAACTGCCATAAAATCGTAGAAAACTATCGTTTCTAGTCCTTATATGCGCCGTACTTAATTAAACTCAGGTTAGCCCACTAAACATACGAAGTTCCCCCCGTCCATTCGCTTCAGTGTGCATCAAACAGCCTCCCTGCTACACATCAGACTCCTAATTACGTCAGGTCGAATTAAGCTCAACTCAGTGTCAATGCATATTCGACGGCAGCTTTGGTCTTCACACACGACCCACATCCCCAGATTTCAAGATCCTTCATTCTAGCATGTCCCTGTGTTTGATTATATTCACATTCTAAGTTCCTAGAAATATTGATATCAATTCACTCTCATATCTAGTTTTCATACTTTCTGATGCTGCCGCTGGGCCTAGCATTCCACGTCAAATCACGACATGATTTTCTCTTTCATCTTTACCAAGAGCAAAAACCGACACATCTCTTTAGAGGGGAGAGATTCATGTTTACTTAACATGCCCCTCGAGGCCTTGGGATTCAGAATATTTCAGGTTGTCTTTACACACCGGATCCTTGGTCGAACCCGACTGAATTGGCGTCTATAGAATACCTTCCACCTATTTCAAAATTCTAGAGTGAGAAGGCAGCATCATACCTCAGCCATACATCGGACTCTGGAATAAGCAGCCAACACAGGACCTTCAACATGCGCCATATCGTTGGCTGATCACACACGACACATGTACACCTAATTCAGACCATCACTTGAGCGGCAGAAGCGACATATATGAATGATGTAATATGTCAAGGGATCTTCAGAAGTTATGATATCTCACTGGACCCAGACAGGTGCATTAATGCAGTGATCCATCGTGCGCTGCATGGCAGTGATCCAGGACATGGGCATTAAGTCTGTGAATCATGACAGTTGTAATATCCCACTAACTCAGCAGGGTTATTGCAACGGAGATTTATAGTAATAGCTATGCGAGTTATTCAGTTGTCATACTTCATCGAGCAATCTGTCAATGATCGTTGGCGGCGGTGAAATTCGATAATCCCAATGTTTAATCCCGCCAATGGCCATATCTACCCTCGCTTCTACCCCACCACAAAACCATAATTTCCCCCTCACCTTCAACACATTAGCTATATCTTCTCTTACCTCTACCGGCCCCCCATCTACTCTCACTTGTAACTCGAACGGTGGCCACATCAACCTACACCTGTAATTTAGCCAGTGGACACAACCATCCTCGCTTGTAACTCAGCCAGCTCCTATCCTCAAACACAAAATAACCACATCTCGGCTTCCCTAAGGATACTCTCACTGTCCCTTCTTTACACCCTTTTCACCAGACCGCCAACTCCCTAACCATCCATCCTTTAACCTTCCACCCTCTAACTTCCTAAACAAGAGGGCTGAACCAGCTCTGTTTCGGAAAAGATATGAACTATGAATAATCCCCCAGACGTGACTGCCCTTACCCTACACGGTATCTGGTCTTCTGCCTTAGTCTATAAATCCTGACACAATCCCATGGTTAGCCTTGTTACAACACCATCCACTCTATCACTGGTTGATAGACGGCCTGAGAGAAGAAAAGGGACCAATAAATTATTATTCCGTTTTCTGCACATTGCATGGACCGGGTAAGGTCCGTCTAATGGAGGATCCCCAAAATGGTGTTCATCATCAATAGCCAAACCAAGTTTCGGTCTAGAGTTTCGGCAATAGACTTTACATCACTTGAGAGGGGGAGTTGTCGTCTCAAACGGGAAGAAGTTTAGGTTCGGGTTCAGTAGAACGAGGACCTGATAACATCACGTATACTCTAGATATGTTAACACTATTGTGCCATTGACGTTAAGAAAAAAAGTTTTTAAATTCACACGGCTTTAACCAGAGACTCACGAATACCAAGGACAGGTACAGCGATTCGTGAAGATATCAATGTGTAAAAATACTTATTTTCCCTCCGTCATTTTAAGAAGCTACCACTAACCAAACCTCCGTCATCCTGACCCGCTCTAGAGGTTTTCCAGGGATTGCCTTGCCAATGGCCGTACAGGCCGACAGCAGCGTATTCGCCAATAATCGTCGGTCGTTCTGCAGCTGGGTACAAGTTAATATCTGCCGGCGTGGGAGTCTGGTTATTGTCCAGATGTAAGCTACTGGAGCGGGAGGACAGAGTCAGACACGGTGTCAACGTCTCGATTTTTGCATACTTATATACTTGTATGTATGGTGTATATATGTATAATGAATGTATGGTGTATCTATGTATGATAAACGTATGGTGTATTTATGTATGATGGATGTATGGTGTATTTTTGCAAGGTGAATACACGGTTTTACTTGGTGTTACTGTAGAATTTCGAAATCTTTTCGAAGTTCTTGATCCCTAAAGTGTGAACCTTGAATCGAAACAGTTGCGTAGTTATCAAGAAAAACTCCACTCATGACAGTGTTAGTTCTCACTTCTACTCAACCATGAGAAGGACGATGCGCCAAGAAAGTGAGGAAGACAATCTTTCACCCAATAAAGGAAACTTTAAGGCGATGGACCTCCACTGCAAGACACGAGGGCAGATGCGTTTGACGACCCTGAGCTCCGAAAGACACGAGTGAGACAGATGTGAAAACATGAATCATTCAACGGTGCAATACACGCGAGAGGAAACAGTAAAACCAAGACTTCAGTTTGTCCAATGGGTCACAATATTCGAGACCGACTTGACTCCGAGATACAATATTGCATTCGAAGGTTAAATTGATACTCTCATCCCATGGTAATACATATACAAAGTCAGCGTTTATGATGCTGACTGGGCAGAGCAAATGTCATATGCCTTGGGTCAAGGTTCGTAGCTGTTACTACAGTTTGAGCCTGAAACCCAGCGACTCATCATATCTGCTGCAGGAGATGATAGGAAAGATACACACATAGATGTGATAGATATCTGTATCTGGCGATAGCAGAAGTATTGTTCATTATTACTGGGAAGCGTTTGATATCGCATAATCGTTGATTAGTAGTACTATATCTGTTAATCAACGATCATGCATTATCAAATGATTTCGAGTACAGTTGATAAATATATTCGATGCGCCGCATGTCCAATGGGGAATATTCGGTAACCGACTTCGCATAATTTGATTTATCATGCATATCATTATCCCTTTTGGTTCATGCTAATGAGAGTGGCGAAAGATTCAGTTGCAACTCAGTATTCAAACGCTAGAGGACGAAGTGAAGTCTATGTTCGAGTAGGTTGTTAAAAGTATCCATTAAAGAAAACAAATGCATCACTTATATCTTTTGAATTACTTAAGGTGTATGGTTGAGCATCGTTGAAATGTAGCTTATTAGATTAATTCAGCATCGATAACGTTAGTCATTTTTTAGGTTTAACTTCTCAACTGTGTGTCTTTATACTTCAAGTCGAAGATCAGATATTGGTTTTCTAACGTGCGTTGCCCAAGAACAGTCACTGGATAATCTGAATATCAGCATCTTACTAATCAACTTAGAATACTTCGTGACCCATTATCAAAATTGCAAATTATCTTCCTTCACTGTAGGGAAATATTGCTATGAATAAAAGGGATGCTAGTGTATAGGACATTCGCATTTTAACGCACCCGTGTGAGTTTCTTGCCTCCTTGCTTATCCATATATTGACACTTGTAGAACTAAGACACTTGAAGCAACATGAAGAGATGCCTATGAAACATTTCCCAAAAATATTATTTTATGCTCTGGGCCTGAAACGTTTGAAATCAAGTGTGATTAATCTGCAAAATCTATTGTTCCATTAGTCTGATTCTGAGATGGATATTATATCTCAAGTTATCAAACGATTCGCGCTTTGATGTTAGTGTTGTATATGGGAAATGAGGCATTTAAAAGCATTAGAAAGGAGGAAATGATTAGAGACTATGCCAGGAGAGAAAGCTGAGCAGGAAGGAACGAGAGGAGGTTTGAACCACGATCTCTCGTATTGACGTTCATCTGAATATTCATTTCCCTTAAGGACGTGGTTCATGTTGCTGTTTGTTTACCGGCCAGCTGACGTATATGGGTATACTGAAGATCGGAAGGTGTGTTGTTAATTTACGCTACATTATCCCCGCTAACTAGAGAAGCTTCGTTGTCATTCATTTCACCAGAAGTCTCAGATACATAGCATTCCCCTTTGCTTGCACACATCAAACTATCCATTTTACCCTCGCGTGGTTGCACAGAGGACTGTTTACTAGACCGAGATCAAAGACTTCATACATTCAAAAAGGATGCGTCGGTAGGGTAGGCTGCAGCTTATCGTTATCATTGCCTTGTATTCATAAAAGGATCACTAACGTTGTGGTGGTAGAGGTATAGGCCATAAAACTATAGTTACCCTGAGGTTGCATGTATTACAGAAAACGGGTAACAAAATGTCACTCGCCATATCTGCAAGGTTTGGTAGTGGCGCCTTTGCATCTGATGGCCTTTAGGATATAAGTACAAGTGTTATCAGAAAGGCATAACCTACGCACCATATGATAGAACAATAGACAAAAAGCTTCGAAACTGACGATTCTTTTTTAATTTCAGATTCTTTCTTTCCAGGAAAAACTAGTAATGAATGCCGAGATAATCCAGAATAACATTCGACAAAACTGAATAATTTCCAAGCTTATTAATTCTACAGTGCTAATCAATTTTCTACGCATTAACGATAACAGATTAAAAGATCTGCCTTAATCTAAATTATCTACGCGCTGATCCTCTGAAACAAGGGCCAAATAACTTTTAAATCTAGTAACTTGAATATTCACGTTTGTTTAGATATCTAAATTATTGCTTTTCCAAGCCTGTAACTAATTTTCACTAAAAAGAAATACACTATGGCTCCATAGGATCCCGAAGTACTTCAACACAATGAGCATCTCAATTAGGGGTTTCAATTAACTGCATCTCTTTCAAGATCCCATTGATTTCCTTCCGTGTGCTGTTAATGCTGCACAGGAGGGGATCCCTGTGTTATGCTAATGCTTACATAGTGGGAAGCATCGGAGTGTCGTGTTAATGTTACACAATGGTGTCCTTCGGTATCGTGTTAATGCTTTACAGTGGGGTTTCAGTGTTAATGCTATACAATGAGGCTCTTCAGTGTCATGATAATGCTGTACAATGGGGTTCAGTAGAGTTATGTTTGCATTAAACAGCGAATTTCTTCATTGTCATGTTAATAACACAATGGGGATCTCCAGTGTCATGTGAAAAATACAGTAGGGATCTCCAGTGTCATGTTAAAAATACAGTAGGGATATCCAGTGGGTAGTTAAAAATACAGTAGGGATCTCCAGTGTCAAGTTAATAATACACAGTGGGGATCTCCAGTGTCATGTTAATGCTACATAGTAGGCTCATGTTAACACTTCGCAGTGGGGGAAGGGAGCTCTCATAATCGATTTCTAACCCATGGGTATGTGTAACATAACTTTCTGATTGACACTGACTTATACTCCGAATTTTTCTTTAGTCTATTGGATATATCGTGTTGTTATCCATATTGATAGAGCTTTATTTCCATGTCTGTAAAGTACTTGTGTGTACAGCGTTGTAAAGCCTTAAGAGATTGACTGAATGGCCACATACATGTCAATTTACCTCTTCTATCTACTTCTGATACAAGCATTTCTTGTTTTGGCATTACAGTATTCCCAATACTATATGTAATGAGCATCAGGTGAACCTTTCATTTTAAGGATATTTATCTAAATTTGCTCTGCTGTATAATCTTACTCTTGCTTTGCCCTTCATTTGGGTGGTTCAAAATTGTTAGCACTTTGGCAATTAGAGCTATCAACTACAAGAGTCAATCATTTATGAAACTTACAAAAAATCTGTTTGATAAGTTAAACCAAAGACCGTAAATTCAGAGCTATATTTTCTTTTCTTTTTTCCTCACCAAGTCGTTTGTTGAAGTCATCTGTTGGATGCCAATAGATGCAGATGTCTAGCTACATCCATCAACCGAGACGTACAACACCATCTTCAGGTGTTAAGGATACGACCACAGACTCCCGCTACGTCTACGGCACCATGGCACACTTCCATGAAACCTTACAAAACCTCACTTGAAGATCGCGTGTCTGACGGTGCCCAAGTTGATATCGGGTGTCTTTGTGCGAGACTTGTTCTCTTGGACTTCTCTCCAGTTAAATCTAACTTCACGATTAATGAGGCGGGATTACGATCCTAAGTAATTAAAAGTATTCCCTCACTCAATGCTGCAATGACATACAGTGGGATACAAGTGACTGGAAATCTGATGATGTTCTTATTTTTAATGTATTTCACTTTAATTAGATCCACTGCCAGCAACAGACGATGGTCACATGTCTCATGATGACTAATGCGATCTGGATGGAGTAGATAGATAGGTAGATAGATGATAGATAGATAGACAAGTCGAAGGCTCCAGCACAGAAATCATCGAAACAACGAAATTAAAGAAAAAAAAGCTAAAAAGTTATAGACAATAAAGGGGGAAAGACGAAGAATATAGGAATTCTTTGAGGATAATAAGAAAACCTGCATTTCAAAAGGATAGTTTTGTATAGCGTAGAAAAACACAAGAAGGTAGAGAGCCCCAGGTCTCAGTGGTTTTAGAATAAGGAGATTGAAACTGATGGAAGATAATTGGCATAAGCAGATAGCCTAGCAGTTCAGGGTTTATAACCTGCGGAGGGATAGTGGTTACATAAATTTCTTTACTTTCTGTCTCTCTCTCTCTCTAGCCATGGACTTTAACTTTCACACTTTAGCTGCCTCAGTGACCCCTCAACGACTCAACGACTCCTTAACCTTCACAGAAGACCTTGACTTTCCCACCCGTCTGTCCTTGACCCCACTCATAGGCCACTGACCCAACCACTAACCCTAGGCCTTCACACAGCTCTTATTTCTCCTATACACCCCTAATCATTGCTCCTCAACCATTACACTAACCATTCATCTCATCAGCTCTTGAACTTCACACTTGTCTATGACCTCTAACTTTCAATCAAACCTTTGGAGTTGCCATTGGCACTTTCACACCAACGTATAATCTCTACAGTCCCACTTACCACACCGCCGGTGATTTCTATATCAGTATTGTCTTTTGCAACAGAATTGCATTTTCTGCATCTAGTTTCTGACCCACACGCACGCGCGCACACACACACACACACACACACACACACACACACACACACACACACACACACAAACACCCACACACACACCTGATATTGACCTCTACAGCATCTGACTTCCTCGCTACCAATCGGCCTCCACAATGCTCTCTGATTACCACAGAAAAGCAGCTTTGTGTTCTGTGAGCTAATCAATCTCCGTATTAACGAGGAGAGAGAGAGAGAGAGAGAGAGAGAGAGAGAGAGAGAGAGAGAGAGAGAGAGAGAGAGAGAGAGAGAAGCCTCGAACAAGGTTCGATTGCAAACGTACCCATATTTACCCAATGCCGTCATTAGTAAGTTTGGGGGAAATCAGTAACCACCAGCGAACTACGACTGTTTCCCCTCAGCGTCTCGCCTTTCCCCGCCCGTCAGACTTGCATGATGGGGTCTTCGAAGCGAAGCCTATTCAATGCATCGTCTGGACGATTCATTTCATCGGCCACTGGCTTCAGTTCGCTTTCGGAACGGATGTGCTACTCACGTTATAGACCCTGTGAAGTGATACTTGCTAACCTGCTAATGGGTACACCGGAAGCTAGAACCCACCTTCGGCGAGACCGTGGTATCATCAATGGATGGACAGGAGTATAGTCTCGAGTGCCACCTTCTCATTGCAAAAGGAGTTTGCCATCTCTCAGCTCCTGCGTTGTAGAGTACAGTCTGGAGACTTTGATTAAAGACTGAAGTAAAATGAATCCCTGGACGAAATAATGATTATAAGGATGATGAATAATTATACTATGCGTATGGTATATTGGCTTAATCTAAAAGCCAGCTTGATGATAAAGGAATTAGACGGGAGGAACTTAACGCGTGACATGGGACTGCTTTAGCGTCAGACGCAAGTCCTCCAGGCGACGTCGGGCCGTTTCCAAAAAAAAAAAAAGAGAATTATAGCTTACGGAATTACAGCGATTTATTTCAGTCTTGCGTATTCCAGTGCTATCTTTTTTCTACCCCCTTTCTTTTTCCAGGTGCTTCATTCTACAACCTGGAGCTGTAGGACTTTAGCAGCGGCAGTCGGTGATTTAGTACGAAAACTGGGGCGCCCCCCAAGCAAAATGTAGTCATGCAAATTTTGCCGTGTATGGGAGTTACTTCCACACGGATTTATAAATCCATTACCCCCATTCCTGCGAAACGCACTTTGCATGTTAATTTCGGAGACACTCTTGTCGTGAACTACAGTCACAAACATCGGTAAACAATGTCACTCGGGAAGAGGAAAGGAGCGAAATATACTCCAGTACACATGCAAGCGAAATCCGAGATATATTTTGCGCTAAAGCAGAAATGGAAATTCCATTTCGTTAGTGCAGAGATCTGCGCCATTACCCACATGTGCTCAAACCAGTGAATGAACTCGACGTGAATTCCCTGAAGCGCCAAGTTAAACGCGGAGGGATGCGTCTCTTTCAGCCTTGGATTAGCTATTCTCCCCAAGCTGAAAGAGTCCAGTTTTCTCCCTCGTTTAATTGTAATTGGAAATTGATGATACGCAAACAAAACAGCTTTAAATTCGAGGTCTTTACCTTTAAATCGACGGCAAAGAATACTTTCCTGCCTCACGAACAGTTGTCGACATTTTCAAAACTGTTTTGCTGGCAAAACAAACGCTTAGATTTTTCCCCCACGGTTTACGGTATACCTGCTAGTAAACTACCCTGGAAAGCCACGAGGGGGAAGCTTATTACCATTTCCCTTGTTTAGATATATAGGGTTTTTTACTTAGCAATATGCATTGGATTTATTTTTTTATCTGCGAAAGCGAAAGCTTCTGGTAACGAGGAATTTCCAGAAGCCATTAGCAAATGGTCGTAAAGAGAAGGAAGAAAGTGCATTATGACCTCCCACGCCACGACTGGAAGTATAGTTCCCATAGCAGAATTCCGCTGAAAGTAGACCGTACAGTAGATTACCTGGAAGATGAGATAATGGGTATTCAACAAGCTCGCCCTTAAAATCTTTACCACT